>JACEGR010004820.1:0-78776 GCA_014170235.1 Listronotus bonariensis | reverse complement strand
GAAACTTGTAGACCATTAGCTAAACGCATAAAGAACACAGATCATACATTAAAAACACAGAATTTCATAAATAAAAAATCTGCCAACACGCATTTGATAACAATCATAGAATAAACTGGGATGCTTCGAGTATTTTAGCAAAGGAAACTTGTTCTAAAAACGCAAAATCAAAGAAAGTGCGTATATATTATTAAATAAAGATAATTGTGTAGCATCAATTTCAGTTAATTTAAATAACACTTGGTTGCCTTTGCTCGATACTGAAGTATCTTCAGGAAAACTAAAAATCAACTAACTTATTACCTTTTTGTCCTACAAATAATAAATACACCAGTTACTTGTCACTCATGACACATATGTCAAACTATTTTCAGTTTGAGATATAAAAATAATCTAAATTTTAATCATTTCTAATTTAGATATTAGTTAATATTTTATTTTTATTTTTTAACTTAATTTTTAATCTTGACAACGGTGGCAGACTTGCCACCGAAACGTCGTTTTTAATTAGAATTTTTTGGGTTTTTTGGGGGTTTTTCTTTTATTTTGTTTCAGGCGATCGGCCAGTTCATAGGGGTCAATAGGGCTGAACAGGGTCAGCCCGTATACCCGGGACCAGGACCGAAGCGGTCCCATTCTTTCCAGGCGTGTACTCAACAAGAAGACCATCCAATAGAAACATTTTTCATAACGTCATTTAAAACCACTTAAACTAATAACGCAAGTGAAAAAACTTTTTGATACCAATCAATAATATTTAAAAAAAATTGTCATATACATAGATAATAAGATAAAATAATCAGTTCTATTTAGAATTTGATTTTCAAATTTAAAATAGTGTATATTTCATTCCTGTATGTACAATCAATTGTGTTACCCACTTTTAAATTCTTTTGCAAGTGCTTTCCATCATTGATAAATAATTTTAAGAACAAAAGATTTGTTTCTTTATATTGATTACATTTTTGACAGATGTGTATTGTATAGTATTTTTATAAAACATGTATTTATTATTTTTAAAGTGTAAGATACTATTAAAGAGTACTTGTCTAAATTTAGGACCCACCTACTAACTTTTGAATTCTTTGGTTTTTGTTTTCACGAAAATTTAAGGACTTTGGTGAGTCAACATAAACCAGATTTTAGACAGGAAATGACAGCTATAAATGTCAAACTGACAGCTGGGCGTCTTTTGAAAAGAAAAATTTAATGGAAAGGGGTGTCTTGTGGCACATTATTTTAAAGCTCCTGACGAGTACTTTATGTCCCTAAAATATAAAGCCAATACCTGTACCTACTACAAAATTGCAGTACTTTGAAAATTACCTTAATACCACATTAAGATGGCCGTATTTGCAAATCTAATAAAGTTAGATACACTTAATGTGGTATTTTTTAAAGCTCTTTTAAGGATTTATTTAATGGTAATATTGGTAATACCATACAGGGTAGGACAAAAAGTATAATTTTTTTTAATGACGCACCCTGTATATTGTAATACAATTAAAAAGATATCTAAAATACCTTTAAGAAAATACCACATAAGGTACATCTACCTTTATTAGCTTTAAAGATATGGACATCCAAATCAGGTACTTGGGTAATTTTTAAAGTTCCGCCATTTTCTGTGAGGAAAAGGTGATCACTTTATATTCTAGGGTTATAAAGAACTTGTCAGGAGCTTTAAAATGATGTACCACAAGACCCCGCCTTCCATTAAATTGTTCTTTTTAAAATGGCGCCAAGCTGTCAGTTTGAGATTTATATCAGTCATTTCTTGTCTAAAATTTGGTTTATGTTGTCTGACCAAATCCTCCTCCCCAAAATTTTGTGAAAAATACCAAACAATTCAAAAGTTAGTAGAAGAGGGTCCTGAATTTAGACAATCACTGTATATAATAATAGCATTGCGATAATCACTAGGAACTAAATTACACAGTATCACACAAAAAATTAAAGTCAAACACTTGGTGAAAAAAAAATTGTTTTTAAAAAAGTTTAACCTAAAGTCAGTACGGTGCTTTAAGTAATCCCGCCTTAAGGTCTTGCCATACATCGCACCGAGTCCGTACCGGGCTCGGGTTAACAATGATAGAGGAAAGTGAAGCAAATTGATTAAATACATTTTTTTAAGAGTCTATTGCATAAAACTAGGGCTTCTTGTTTTACTAAAATGGATTTCTCTACTCATCTTTGTTTCTTTTTATCCAAATTTTATTGCAGGTAAAACTGTGTTAACCTTGTTTTGACACCGTTTATGATGCGATCATCTACAATTTCGAGCGTAGTTTTACAGATTTATATACTGCATGAGCAATATGTTTGGGTATATGGGCCAGTAATGCAATAACAAAACAAGCACCATAACTCACCCATGTTTACATGCCGTTTTTAGTTAGACTCCCAAGCAGCAAGCTGACGTCATTATGACGTCATTTTTAAGTCATTTTTGGTCATGGGTCGTCATCAGACCAAAATTATGACGTCATTTTAATGACGTGTTTTTGACGTCGTTGAAGTGACGTCTTTTCGACGTCATTTTTTCGTCATACTAGCTCATAAAAATCTAATGACGTCATGTTTAGAAATCCTGCCAGAAAAATTTTGTGACATTATGTGATTCGTGTCAAATTCCAACCGAAATATCATATGAAAGAAAAATAAGACTAATAATTTTACAAAATTAAAACAGGGAAAAACTCTACCGATAGATGGCACAATGGACACTAAACTACCACGCTTATTCAACATCTTCGCTCGCGGGATCAAAATATTTCGAGACTGGTCTGCGGTTGGTGATCTCAATTAGCTTTGAAGAAAACATCTTTGGCTTGTGTCCTGCATCTCCATCTGCAGTGCAAGGAAATATGCAAGCAGTAAGGAGTTTTCTTCTATTTCAATTTTCAAATAAAATGTCGTTATCATTTTAGCTTTTAAAAAAGAGTATATGTATGCGTCAATTTTTCGTCATCTTAAAGACGTCATTAACGGGACGTCTTTTGTCTGTGACTTAGGGAGGTCAATTTAACGTAATTTTGTCGTCATCTTATGACGTCTTTGCTGACCAAATCTGACCAAAAATGACTAAAAAGAGACGTTAATAAGACGTCAGCTTGCTGCTTGGGCTGTCTCTTTTCCTTACATTGCCTATGTGTAATGTTGTTTAGCTGATCCGGTATATTAATAACTTAATTTATCATATCCAAACTTTTAAAACTGCAATATTTAAATGCCCAAATTATCAATAACATACCATTTATTTCGTACTCCTTTATCCATTAAAATCTACTACCCGAGTTCCGATGTTTTTCCATACGAGGCCCAACATAGACCAAAATCATATCTTACAAAACTAAATAAGTCAGCATAACAATATGACTTTGCGCCTAGTAATAAAAAAATGCTAACATTAGAGAATTATTGCAAGTTACCTTATTAAGCTCGGGAATTATTAATACCGGCCTTATTTAAATAGTGCTTGTACCCATAATTTAGAGTTATTGCAAATCATGTTGACAGTACCATTAACCTAAAAAAGGGGGAAAATTTTTAGTTGTTTTTCTTTATTGTTTTTGTGTTGTAGGGCTTTGTTTTACATAATTAAATAAATAAATTTGAAAAAGCTTACTTTACGTATTTTTACTTCTAAAAACTATTCGATTTTGTGCTCGGCAGCGGTTCGGATTACACGGACAGTTCCGAGGTTAAAATAAGACCAAAATATGGCACGATCTAAAACTGACTAAATAAAGCCAGGCACTATCCCTATTAAGAGAGTCCTTATCCCACCATGCATCTGCGCAAGCTTAGATGTCAAAATAAGGCCGGTATTATTAGTGCCTGGCCTTATTTTGCTGTGCAATAATTCTCTAATACTTTAAAACATTCAGGTACTGCAATTTTATAAAATACATTTTTTCTCGTTCTAGGTTTTCCCTAACTACATTCAAGGTCCTAAATAATATGCTTTCTAAATTCTCTTACCCAATCTTTTCAACACGTTTTTTTTTTGTCCTGATCTGATAACATTTATGTTTTTACGAAATTTATAATGCAATTAGAGGAGTAGGTGCAAGGTCAGCTTATAAAGCATTTTACTCTAGTTCAATAAATATTATTTAAAAATATTTTCTTATTTTGTTGAGTAAACTTGAGCAGCGGTGTCCTTTGACCTAAATAAGAAAAAAATATTTTTAAAACTTTTCATAACGTTATTGGAATCTTCGAAGTTTAATATTAAACTTTCCCGCCTTCTTCTACATTTCACAAGCAAGACGCACGGCTGAGCTATGCGGCGGGCTCTTTGCGTATATTTGTGGCCAGACCTTAATCTATAACTTATAAACGCTTTATTACAATTTTTTAGTGCTTAGAACTTTAAACGCTCTTTCTAACTAACCAGAACTCTTTAGTCAGTATCTGTTATACTTTTAAACTATTGCACTAATTCTTTTGTAACATTATTGCTTTACATAGGTAAGAAACATAAGAACAGGCCTATTTTTTTTCTTAAAAATCGCGTTTTTACTTAAGAGTTTAAAAAAATGAAAATTTGCAAATTTAAAAAACTTTCTTAGCATTACCTAGAAAAAAACGATTAAAAAAAATTACCTAAATTTTTTGATTGTACATTATACAGCACCACCGAAATTTACCATTTTTTTTCCAAAACGTTTCCAAATTATTACTGCCATTGCCAAATTTTTTAAAACGACATTGAGTTAAATAAATTATTATAAACTGCATAGTACACAAAAAATCATTATATTGTACCGGGTAATTTTTAGGGTACTTTTCTTTTAACAATAACATAACATATGAAATAGAGGCAGGTATTAAAATTTAAAAAAAAATTATTATAACTTTTTTACCAATGCAGATATTTTCACAAAAATTGGTACACTTCTTTTGACCATTAAATTATAATTTAATTGTAGTAAAAGTTTTTATAAAATTTCTGCCAGGGGCGTTCGAACAAAAATTGTTTTTTTTAAAGAATATTAGGCTACTGCTTTTTGTTTAAATCAATAATATTTTTCAAATACCCATTTACCCTAAAGTTACTTTGGTCTCTTGATATTTTTTGTAATACAAACGGTTTTTATTTAAAGAAATAAAAGTAATTTTAATGCATGGCAAAATTACAAAAATCTAATAGGGTGTGTTGAATATAAAATTCGTTTTTGTAATTTTATTAAACAATTATTCCTACTGATCCACTTTTTAATTTGGTTTAAATTGTAGTTATGTAAGTTTTTTACCTAATTTTAAGAGAAATTAGACAAAAACAATTTTTACAAACAAAACACCATATCAGATTTAGAAGATTTTATTTCTTTAAACAAAAATCGTTCGTCGTACAAAAAAATCAATAGATCAAATTAACTCCAAAGTAAATAATTATTCAAAAAATAATATTAATTTGAAAAAACACTGACGTACTATTTTTGTCCTAAAAAAATTTAATGCAAATCTTTTTCGAACGCCACTAATTTTTACTTATTTTTTTATTTTGCAACAAAAAATGTGATGTAATGGTAAAAAGAAATGTACAATATTTTGTGAAAATATATGGTAAAAATATATTTCTTTAAACTTTAACACTCTGTATGTCGGGAACGAAGCACTTTCGGATCTGATTTTATAAAAAAATCTTATTATCTTGCATTCTAAAATTTAAGGTAATGTACCCTTAAAAAATTGCTTTTACCCAACAAATACACTTCTGGACAAAAAAAAACAGACAAACAAAATTTTGTTCAATAATTTTTGGTCTAGTGGTATAGTTTTTTTAATCAAAATTAATATTTAATATGCGGATTGCAAAAAGTTTTATAGGATTAGGTGTTATCAAGGGCCAAATGTTGCATTTTGCTCAAATTTTCGAACACCCTGTGGAAACATTTTTACCAGTGTATAGGTTTTTAAAGCTTTATCTTTTCTTAACACTTCTTTTTTTTATTTATATCAGTATCTCTATTTAAAAATAAATACATTAAAAAAATGTAGTTTATTTATGATGGTCGTAATACACGTAATATTGCAAACATATTAGGAAAACTGGTCACATTTTTAAAAATAATAAACCTAACTACAACATATGTAGTATTTTTTAAAGGTGTTTAAAATATATTTTTACAGGCGATATAAATTACAGGGTGTTTTTTTAGTTTTTGTCGTACCCTGTACATCTTCAGAGATGGCGAAAATCTGATAACTGATTTAAAAACTACGAAACCAACTTAAAAAATCGATATTTTTATTTAATACTTATCAAAAATAAAAATTTTAAAGGAGATGTAAAACTATATTTTGAAACACGATACACAAATTTTATTGTCTTATTTAAAAATTTGTATTTCCTGTTAGAGTGAAGATATAAATATAAATTAAAAATAAAATGTTAAAGCTTTAAAATCCAATACCAACAATAGTTTGTTCAAAAATTTGGTCAAAATACAACATTTGGCTCTCCCATGTATAACACCTAATTCTACTAAACTTTTTGCAATCCCCACATTAAGTAATAATCTTAATAAAAGGAGCTACAACTAAACCAAAAGATATATAAAATCTATCAAAAAGCCAAAAAGGTATTAAAGATTAAATTTAATTTAAAAAATATTGTTCTGTTCGTTTGTCCAGGAGTGTATTTATTAATATTAGATTAATACTCTATAATGTTATACTTTTTTCCACAACAGCAAACACTACAAAGAGCTTTTTTTTATCAAAGAAGGTTTATTTAAGAAATAATTATTACAAGAATAGACATAGTATGTATCGGAAAAATCTTAAGTAAAAAGTACTATATCATCTGCCAAAAACACATATTTAAAGATATCTGAAATCCCAGAAATTAATGTATTCCTTTTACCTTGTAGAACCGTTCTGAACCGTTCTCTGAACTGTCAATAGTGTCAAGAACGGTTCTACAACATGAAAAAATGTCAAAAAATTGTAAAAGGAACACTTATGGTGTCGTTCTGGGCGGTTTTGGAGCATAAAAGGAATACAGCAAATGTAATATCAGATAAGCAGAGGTATTCGAGAATAATACGTTGTGGTTTGAAGTGCAGATAAATCATATTTTATTTCATAATAATAAATACAAATCTTTCTACACGCTAATTCAATTATTAATTTAATCAAAATAATTTTGAATTAGCGTGTCTAAATATAGATATATAGAACATTTCATTGTTGAATAATAATATGTAAATATTTAAATGACGTTACAGAACACTTAAAATTTATTTGCTAATTTTAAATAAACGCCGTACCACTTCAAAACCTTTAATGCGGAATTTTTTTCAGTACGTGGAAAGGGGACGGTCTAAGCAACAACAAAGCGAACAGGATTAGTCATCCTATCCAAAATGTACACAAACAAGCATTATTTGTCTAATCTTTATCTGCTAGTGGTTAACACACTGAAAGTCAATTTTAACATATCCAGCTTGCATAACGTTTATATAAAAATTTTCAATTTGATCCTAATTATTATAGCTTTGTTTATTTATAAATACCATGTATTTTTAATATAAATCACCATTTTGTCAAGAAACCCTGATTATAAAATAAATAACTTTTCAAAGCAAACGGGTATTAATAAATATAAAATATTAGATATGGATACAGAAAAAAAAACCAGTGTCGGGGGTAAGGATTACAATTTTTACGAAAAAATGGTAGGCCACGGCATTTTTTCTAAACAAAAATATTTTTAAAATTTTCATTTAATTTCAAACAAGTTTAATTTTGTGACATTTTTTCATTTGATGTACGGTTGTCGCGTTAATAAACAAAAACCATTTATCGGCATGGTCATTTCGTATCGCTTTTATCAAATTCTGCAGTAAATAATCACCCAATTATTTATTTTTTAATTAGATAGGGATTCACCATGCCAAAAAATGGTTTTTATTTATTTACGCAAAAACCGTATATTAAATTTTAAAAAAATAGTATCAGTATCAGAGATCAAATTTGTTTTAAACTAAATGTAAATTTAAAAATATTTTTTTAAAGAAATATCCAATGACGTACCATTGTTAAAAAAATATATTAACCATAAACTTATTATGGACGACATTGTTGCAAATTATTTTATTTTGTATGCCAAAAACTGTCTTCTGATGCATAGAAGACGACCAATTTTTTTAAAAAACATTCTGAATTGGTCATAAAATTATTATATATTTTTTAATTTTTAACAACCTGTAGTTTAAAAAATTAGCAGGTTATCAGTCTGATAAAGTTAGTCAGAGCTTGGTGAATACGACCGTTAGTGTAACTAAAAGGTATATAAATAACTTTTTTGTGTAAAAGCTTTGGAGTGTTTATTATTTTACTCAGATGTTATAGACAGGGAAGTACAAAAGAGTTAAGACATTTCAAAAACTTTCAAAGTAGTGTGGGGACGCTCTCTGGTTAACACACAAAGAAATAAGATCAGGTAATAGCTTACGTCAGAAAATTTTCAGATCCGCGCTTTATTTTATTATTTTAAACGTATCAAGTATTATTAAAAAAATATATATTTTTTGAAATTTGAAACCTTGTACGTCAGTTAATATTAACTTTTGTACTAAGGTAAGTTTAGTAAAAATGCAACAGTTTAACGTCGCAGTTCTTCGGTTGAATTTTGGCTGATTAGTTAGAAGCCATGAAAACTTATAAACCAATATTTTTTTGTATATTATAGGTTAATTGTACTCTTTGACATCTTAAAAAGCAAACATTTGTATTTTAATTTCTCCAAAAGTACTAAACAAAATGTTTTTTTTAAAAAGGCAAATTTAATAGTCTTTAAACATAGTACTACTTAATTTTGTTTTTGATTAAATTAAAACAAACTTTTAAAGTGTCATCCTAAAAAACTAATTTTACGTCGTTTTGTATTTTATAACGCCCTGTATATATGGCACTTATTTCTTTCTGTAATAACAAAAAACACTGAATTATATTTTTAATTAAAAAAATCCAATCTTTCCAAAGTAACGTTAAACTGGTTGGTGAAACTTTTCCAAATAAATTAAATTTTATATAAAGTTGTTTTTAAGAATTAAACCATTAAAACAAGAAACATTTTTTAACTTATCAAATTTTATTATCCTACAAATACCACACACTTTATATTAACTAGATCTTAAAATATAACTTAGTTACCTTAAATTTACGTAATATTTTTAAATCTAAGTTTTGTACTGTAGTTTTTTAGCCTTTTTTCCTTTTAACATTAATTGAATCTCATCAAGGGTTTTTCCTTTAGTCTCAGGAATAACAAAGTATGTAAAAAATACTGTGCAAAAGCTACATACACTAAAAATATAAAATGGCACGTGAATTCCATAATTTTGAAATAAAGCTGAATACATTGTTATTGATATTACTCCAGCGAATACATAAATAACATCGGCTAAAGTCATACCAATAACCTTAATAGTTGTTGGAAAAATTTCTGCTGTCACAACTATGGGCACCAGACCTAAACCTATTTTAAATGTAAAAGCGTAGCACATGACGCATGCTTCTGGTATCCAACTTACAAAAATAACATCATATCCTAAGTTTTTAAGGTGAAAATATATTGTCATTACTAGTAACGCTATTCCAGTTAACACACCTGAGGTCATTAATAGAAACTTTCTACCAAATCTATCTATAATAGACGATGCTAGAGTAGCACTAGCCAGCATTATTGCTGCAAATATAATTGCGGCTGTAGAAGACTGGATATAAATTGAACCAGCTTGCTCTAAAATAATGTGGAGATTCATAAGCATTACACTAATACCTACAAAGTGTTGCGAGCCATTTAGAATGGTCATAATAAGCAAAGCAAATCTATTGCTTCGTATTAAAATGAGATCCTGGGGTCTTCCTCTTTCGGTTTTTTGTCTTTCTATCAGCTTTTTTAATTTCTTCTATTTCCTTATCAATATTTGGGTCAGCTCTTAAGCGTAGCAACGATTTTCTGGCATCTTCATATTTATTTTTATAAATAAGGTAGTAAGGCGATTCTGGCATAAACGGAAAAACTATAAACTCACATGAAGTTAAAGCTATACCAATATAAGGTACCACATAGTAAGGTGTCAAAGCCCCCGCAGTATAAACAGTAAGTATTCCGATAAGCATCATAAGGTATATAAGAGAAGAAAGAAATCCTCTTATTCTAGGATCTGCTATTTCTGCAATATACATGGGTGCAGCAACGAAACACATATCGCCTGCCATTCCTTGAAAAAATCTTGATATATAAATCCAAGTTAAATATTTTGTTGTTAAAAGGATAATCCAGCAAGCGCACCCCATCACTGCGGATATAATCATGGACTTTTTTCTTCCAAGTTTCTCCACTCCCAAAATGGTAAAGGGTAATCCAGCAGCAGCTCCAAGAAGGTTAACATTTTCCAACCATTCACCATCATGAAGTGTAATAGGTATATGAGACTGATTGCTCATCAAATATGGAACCATTGGGGATGTCCATCCAACTGCCAAGCCATCGGATATTGCAATAAGCGAACCTAAAAGAGAAAGACATAGTTTTATAGATTTTATTTCGTTAAATAGTCAATCCAAAAATTTATTATAGGTTAATGTGCTATAGCGTATAGCATCTTCTACAGGCATCCGAAATAAAAATAGTTAAAAACTACACAATTCTTAGTGGTCTTTTTTAAAACACGCTATGCTTATTTCTTATTTCATAAATAGGTCAAGTTAAGTAGAACCGTTCAAAAACTGAACAAAATCTTAATTATATCAAGTATGTATGGTTTATTAATTGGTTTGGAATGTCTTATTTCTAAGAAAAGCATTCGTTCTTAACATTGTGTATGGTTAAAGCAGGCAAAATACAATTTTGTTTTAAAAACCTAATATCCTAAACCTAAAGAAATAAGATTTGTACAATTATAAGCTTTAACAAGTAATACTTTGACAGGTTTTACAGGGTGATTCAGAAATTGATCACGAAACTTAAGGGGGTGATTCTACTTGACAAAATAAGGGTAGAGCTTCAAATAATTTTTTTCAAAAAGTCATTCGTTTTCGAGTTACAAGCCGTTAAAGTTCAAGTTTTAATTTTTTGTTTTTTGAATTGCCTGCTTACAGGAAAACTGATTTGACTAATATTTGAAAAATAGGTTAAGTCGTCTGAGCTTTATCATTTTAGTAACAATTCACATTGATTGTGTGCCGCTAGAGGGCACTTTACCTACTTTACCAATTGTAAATTGAAAATTAAATGGTAAATTTACTTTTCTTATTTCGTTACCACCAGCTACCAGGTAAATAGCTATCAAAGTATACTAAAGTTCCCAGTTTAACATCAAATAACGAATATTGTGATATCCATTTTTGTTATGAAAAAGCTAACCATGTGCTTATGCAGAGTTGGCAAGAAGATTTTATATGGAGAGTTATCCAGAAAGAAATATTCCTCATGCTCAAACATTTTCCAGTGTGCACAGAAGGCTTGCGGAATGTGGTTCCTTTAAAGGTTATAATGGAAATAGGGGAATACCTAAAACTGCTAGAAACGTGCAACAAGAAGAAATAATGCTTGAAATTATTAAAGATAATCCAGGTACTAGTACTAGAAAAGTTGGAAATGAAATGCGGTTCTGTCAGGCTAGTTCGTGTAGGGTACTAACAGAAGAACAACTCTACTCGTTTCATTTACAAAAGGTGCAGGCTCTTTATGACGATGATCGGTCGAGACGGTTGGAAATATGCAATCAGATCCTAGCTAAGTATGAACACGATAATCGATTAATTGGCCTCATATTATTCACTGACAAAGCTGGTTTCACTCGTGATGGCATAAAAAATCTACACAACATCCACACATATGCTTACAATGTGGTAGAAACGAAACATCAGCGGAGATTTTTACTGAATGTGTGGGCAGGGAAAAAAGAAGATTACCTTATTGGTCCTTATTTCTTTGATGGCCCATTAACTGGTGACGTATATTTAGATTTTATCCAAAATCGTCTTCTATTGTATCTGGAAGATGTACCATTGAAAGTAAGGGCCAACATGTGGATCCTCCAAGACGGAGCTCCGCCCCACTTTAGTATACGTGTCCGGCAGTATTTGAATGCAACGGATCCTGAGCGATGGATAGGACGAAGTGGACCATTGGCATGGGCATGGGCAGCGAGGTCACCAGACCTTAATCCTATGGATTTTTTCTTTTGGGGTTATTTGAAACAATTGGTGTACAATACTCCAGTAATCAACGTCGAGGATCTTTGCTTCAGGATAATCGAAAAGTGCCAAATTAATAAAGAAACACCAGGAATTTTTCATTGAGTTAGGCGACATTTTTTGAAGAGTTTTAGGAAATGTATTGAAGAAAATGAAGGACATTTTAAGAATTTTTTAAGTTTGTTTAGTACTGTTTTATTAATTTTTAGCAATTAAATGTAAATCGCAATAAACCATATATGAATATTTACTGATTAGCCACTATTAGTTATTTTAAACTTATAAATTAAATAGTTTAAAAGGCGTATTTTATTTTACACTGACAGCTTTAGTATAATTTGATAGCTATTAACTTGGTAGTTGCTAATGAAATAAGAAAAGTAAATTTACCACTTAATTTTTAAGGGTGATTTACGTCCAAACCGTTGGGTTTAGCGATGTTAATAAAAAGCACCTATAAAAAGCACCTTTTTAAAGGCCTGGCATCAGTCTCTCAGGTAACATGCCAAAAACTACTGTAGCTGTCAACACTAAAAATTATGACAAATAACAATTTTCAATCCAGGTAAAGTACCCTCTAGCGGAAAACAATCAATGCAAATCGTTACTAGAATGATGAAACGCATACGATTTAGTTAAGGTTTTAAATATTAGTCAAATCGATCTTTCTGTAAGCGAGTAATTCAAAAAACAAAAAATAAAAACTTGAACTTTGATGTCTTTCAACTCGAAAACGAATGACATTTTGAACTACTTTCTCAAGTAGAATCATCCCCTTAAGTTTCGTGATCGATTTTTGACTCACCCTGTATACAGCGTGTCTTCGGAAATTCTTACCAAATGGGAAACTTTTTAATTATTAACTTTACCTAAAAGTGTCTGTTTATAAAAAGTCCTGCTGGATAAGAAAATAAATTTCCACAAAAATATTTAAAAGTTGGATGTACAGGAT
This sequence comes from Listronotus bonariensis, assembly GCA_014170235.1. Lineage (NCBI taxonomy): Eukaryota > Metazoa > Arthropoda > Insecta > Coleoptera > Curculionidae > Listronotus > Listronotus bonariensis. Next base: position 65,599 of record JACEGR010004820.1, on the reverse strand, counting down.
GGCTTAAAAATGACTTGTTTTCAAATTAATATAAAATTTATTTTTTAACTACGGTACCAAACTTTAAAGGGTGATTTGTTATGTTATTTTATAAACATATGTCCGGAGCTGCTTCGTTTCTGAGATACAGGGCGTTAATTATTTTTAAAAGTCTTTTCCTTTTAAATATCTTTAATACGATGCAAGATACAAAAAAATTATTACAATTAAAAGTTATATTTTTAGTTGCTTTATAGGAAAAAAATATAAAATCTACATAAAAGCCAGTGGCGTACAGTGGGCACAACAGCCAATATTATTGAGAGAAAAATGTACGCCTCTGTCTTTAAATGTAGTTTTTATATTTTTTTCTGTAAAGCAACAAAAAATACAACTTTTTAGTAAATTACATTTTTTTTGTATCTGGCTTCGTTTTTAAGAAATTTAAAAACAAACAGACTTTTAAAAAATAATTAACGCCCTGTATTTCAGAAACGAAGAAACTCCGGGCATATATTTAAAGGAACTTTTCTTCATAGAATGACATAACAAATCGCCCTTTAAAGTTTCGTGCCGTAGTAAGAAAGTATCCTCTATATTAATTTGGTAAAAAGTATTTTTAAGTCACCCTGTAATCTAACATACAACTATTTTTATAAAAATGTTTTTTCTCATTAGGCAGGACTTTTTATAAAGGGGCACATTTTTTCGTAAAGTTAATATTTCAAAAGTTTTCCATTTGGTAAGAACTTCCGAGACACGCTGTATACGTTTTGACAAATAATTCAGTTTTTTGTTCGGTCAATTTATACAATTAATTTTGACAAAGCCAAATTTTCGTAGAGACCTTAGGTTTACCATTACAAATAAAGTGCCAAAAGTCCCCATCGTTCACATGTATGCTTTGACATTTATTCAAGGGGAAAGTTTAGGGTTTTGTGGATTTTCTCGAAAACGGTGTATTTCATCAAAAAAAAAAAAATTTCTGTAAAAATGATTCCTATAAGTTTTTCTCTGAGACCTAACATTTTCCAGGTATTGCGCTTGTAAGAATCACGTTTTACATATATGCCACGTATATACATTTTTTTTTCACCCTTTCGGGGTCGTCCCACCCAGGTCCGACGACCGCCCCCTAGGTGGTGCACTGCAGCCTGAAGGCTTATTGTACCTTGACATATATGCCACGTATATACATTTTTCACCCTTTCGGTCGTCCCACCCAGGTCCGACGACCGCCCCTAGGTGGTGCACTGCAGCCTGAAGGCTTATTGTACCTTGACCCTACTCCTTCTCATTCACACACCATTCATTCCATAACTTGGATGGTTGTTGCTCGGTCCGCATCCTCGAGCAGAACACCGTGTGCCGTTGCCCAAAACACCGCCGTTGCCGGACACCCATCCAAATTATGGGCGCGCATTTCACTGCTTAACTCCAGAGATCGACGCTTGCCGATACAACCGAAGCAGCCACAAGCGCGCCACGTATATACATATTCAGGTACTTAAGTAAGCCAAAGTGCCTCATTATGTCTGTTTTACGTTTATTTTAAATGGGTATTTGAGACAAATGGCCTCTGCCAAGTCAAATGCCTTCTTCCTGGGCAAATGAATTTATGAAAAAAAATTGATTGCATAGTTAAGTACGGATATTTAGCATTTGTGAAAAATACAAAAACAAAAAGCAAGTTGAGCTATCTTGTTTTCCTTCAAAATCGGCATCTGCTATTTAACACTTGTACCAATTTCCAAGGTCTATTTTGCTTAAATGTTCAATTAAATACAACAGAGAAAGATTTATGTGATTTTTAAAAGACAACGGATGCATCTTCATTTGAACAATTTATGAAAAAAGTAGAAAAAAAAGAAGAATTTTTTTGAAGAAAAAGAAATCGAAGAAAACATAATTGTCTGAAGATAAGCGTAAAGAGTAATCAGATTAAAATTAAAAGAAAAAATAAAACGACAGTTTAACTCATTAACAAATATTTATAATTGTTTTACTATTAAATAAGTATTAATCCTAAAAACAACGCCATAAAGGTTCGTACAGTAGGCTTACGAGGGAAACCACGTTAAAAAACGCGCTAAGTACACTACCTTACAGATGGTGTGGAAATGTGTGCAATGTGTGCATATCATGACCGTGATTGTTAGGACCATTTTTATAAATAATTTTATAGTCTCCAACTTTGGTCTGCAGTACTTTTTACTAAAACATACCGTTTTCAAGAAAAATCTAAAAACCTTAAACTTTGACCTTTGACCTTGAATAAATGTCAAAGCACACGTGGGATCGATGGAAATTTTTGGCACTTTATTAGTAATGGTAAACAAAACCTCTATAAAAAATTTTGGCTTTGTCGAAATTATTGTAATTTGATCCATATTTCTATGTTTAAATTGTCGGATAATTTAGTTTCATAACTAAATTTTGTTAAATGTAATTATTGACAGCTGTTATGAAGGATTTTTATTGGTTAATGACAGAGCGTCTTTTGTATTTAAATGGAATATTTTTATATGTTATTTTGTAAAAATAACACAAAAGGACCGTCTTATTTGTAATTGCTAAGTCTTTTATTATCTGATAATAAAAACTTAAATAAACAGGTAATATCTAAGTATATCCTCAACAATTAAAAAAATATTACTTAGTAACTATGTATAAAGATTTGATTAAGAGCGGCAAATTCCATTAATCTGTTTTAAAGGAAGACTCTATAATATACAAAATAATACTTTCATATTTTTTTACATTTTTTAAAAGATAAATAAGGTAAAGTAAAGACAAAAAAAAACATCCTATTTTAATAATCTTTAATGCATAAACTTACAAAAATCGAAAGTTGATATTATTTTAGATCAATTATAATCCATTACAAAAGAAAGTATACTTACTTTTTTAGGAAAGTAAATAAGATTTTAGAAAATATATAAACCTTATAATACCACAGTGGCGTATTTTTTCTCTCAATAATATTGGCTGGAGGGCCAACTGAGACGCCACTAAAGCAAATAATTTTAATCTAGGTAGAGCTTTACAAGCGCCTACATTTAATAGGTGTATTAAATTTTATTTAAATCGGCTGAAATTTTTAAGTATTTAAGTCACTTGTTAACAAACTATATACAAATATAAAAATATATACAGGGTGTTCAGAAAATGCGTAAGGAAATTTTAAGGGGTTATGTTGCAATGAAAACTAATGTAATAATGTCAAAATCTCCTTGGTTACCAAGTTACAGGAGTTAAAAGTTTTATTTTGTTTTTTTCGCCATATTGCAATTATTTTTTAACCAATCTAGTTGACATTTGGCACACAGTTCAAGATTCGCAGATTCTAAAATTTAAAGATGAAAGTACATTTTTTGATGATGAAAACTTTGATAAACAGGATTTATCCGAATTGATTTTACCTATTGAAATTATAACATTTTTTTCCTCGATTGGCGCCTAAACGGTTGGGTTTATAGACTTTTATAAAAAGTACCTTATTTTTTTAATTTTTGATTGTCTATAAAATGGCGCCTCCAGCTTTGCGATATTTGTAAAAATAAAAAAGTTATGATATAAATAAATTTTAAGTTGTTAGGTAAAGTGCCCTCGGGCGGTATTAAAAAAATATATTTTTATCTTTAAATTTTAGAATCTGCAGAGCTTGATAGTGCCAAATTTCAACTAGATTGGTTAAAAAATAAATGCAATATGACAAAAAAGCAAAAATAAAAATTTAACTTTTAACCCTGTAACTTGGTAACCAATTGTAACCAAGGAGATTTCGACATTTTGTTAAGGAACTTACTAACATTATTTTTCATAGCAGAATGACCCCTTAACATTTCCTAACGCATTTTTCGAACACCCTGTATACATTTTGCTTTTCTTAGTGCAGTCCATAAAATATGATTTACCTTTTATACTGTAATGAAGCTACCATTAAAATATAGATTAGTTTAGATTTACCTTTATTACTAATTAGATCTCGAAGAAAAACGCTTTATACTATAACAATTTCGGCAATAGTTCTCACCTTCCTTAGAGATATTGCGCAGAAAATTTTTAAGCTTCTATGCTTTCACGTAGGTTTACCATTTTAAAGTCAGTTACACAAACTCCTACAAAATTTAAAAGAAAAACTGGTTGTAGGTGTAGGAAAACGTTCTTTTTTTTACTTACAACCAATGATACCACAATTTTCGCTGATTCAAAGTTAAAAAAGTACAATTTTGAAGTTCTTTTTCTTTATTTTTATATTATAAGGTTATTTTGTTAAAAGTGCTTATAAATTTTATTATAGCCTTAAGACTGAGATTAAATTGTATAAACCCCACTTAAAATTTACCACATGTAAAAAGTTATTGACCTTAGCCTTCTAATACGCCAGTTAATATTGATATAGTTTTTTTTAAGTGCTTGTTAATATAATTTACTATATATATTATAATGTATTTATTTCTTAACATTTCCTGTTTTTAATCTAGAAAGTACTATTTATTTGCACGTATACATATAATCTCAATAATATCCTCCCATGGTGCAAAAGCAAACCTAACGGGGGCCTGAACGTCCCTTAGCGTGAAAAATATTTTAAATCTATATCAAACGAAATATAAAGGCTTTCTGATCTTTTAATATAGCGGTTTTTATACTCTTATACCTAACGCCTTTCCATTTTATTTCAAACAGTTTTGCGTCGCTCGTTGTATTGCGAGAATTAAATAGTAAACACAGGGAATTAAAATTAGACCAGGCAACACTGTATATCCAGCTGGTATAGTCATATGTACTTGGTGCGGAGGACTATGTTTCGCGAAAGTTGTCGAACGTCATTGAATTGTCTAGACGCAAGATGTCCGACTATAAATAGAGAAGCGCGTTAACAGGTATACCCTTTGTTGCTAAGACAGTTGTTGCATTATAACAAGTAACCCTACATTTACAACCAATTCAGAAATTTCAAATTGACGTTTAAACAATTGGGTAAACTTCACTTATCAAATTTGAATTGGATAAGTGAAGTTAAACCAATTGTTTAAACGAGGGTTATAAATGAGGCCTTAAAGTTAATTGGGGCTTTACGATCTAAATTAATGGAGAAGAAAAACCCCAATGTGTTATTTGTTTAAAAGTAAGCGGCACTTAAAAACATTGCATAAGAAATTTATCAGTAAATCGCATACATTTTTCGGGGGTAATATCCCTAGTGCATTTAATTCTTCCAGAAAAATTCGAAAAAATGTTTCTAAGGAGTTTTAACAGAGTAGCATGAGTGAAAGTGGTTTTAAAAATGTGAGTCAAAGGCGAGGATTTTTTACTTTCGCGAATGCTATTTGTTAAAACAGATTACTTAGAAAGGAGCATTCCAATTTTTCTACAGGAAAAATCAGATACACGAGGTATATTTAGTAAGATTATTTCCTGAGTTAAATAAACATTTTATTCCTATAATTTTTTTTTATTAAAACAATAATTAATAAGAACATTATAATAAAATTTTTGATTTTTTTCCGGAAAAAGTACTGACAGCTAAGTTAATAGTTGTAAAGTAATTTTTACCTTAAAATTTATATTTGACATACCAATTCTTGATAGCGATTGGTAAAAATTAATAGGAAGAAAATAATCGAGGAAAAACTTAGATCATTTGAAAACAGAAAGACAAATTTTTAGAATACGCTCGCATTGAACGAGAAAGCTTTGTTAGCATTATACAAAGGGGCTTACAAAGTAGCTATATAACTGTAAAAACCACACACTATAGCAAAGCAACCTATTTTACTCGCTACCAAAGTCATGGTAGAAACATTGTTTGGTGAATATGCTAAACAACTTGACAATATCCCTTTATCAAATATTACAATCTGTCTAGGAATTTCTGACTTATCTGGTGACAATTAGGAGCAGCTTGAATCGTAGCTAATTAAAAAATTATTTGTTTTTTAACCTGATAAAGCAACTTATTCCAATAATAAATCCAATTTAATTTTTTACATCCTATTTTGTAAGAGAATCACATTACAATATGTGAAGAATTACTGTTTTGCACACTTATTGAAGGAAGAACAACAGCCAACGAATTATTTAGGATCAAAAATAATGCTATCATTGCGGTAAATTTGCAATGGAAAAATTGTGTTGGGATTTGCACTAATGGAGCCCAAGCCATGTGTGGTAAATATAATAGTTTGCAAGCGTTTGCGAAGAAGGTGTACTCAGATATTATTTGGACATTCTGCATGATTCATCGGGAAGCTTTGGCGTCCAATTCTCTAAGCCCTGGTTTAAATATTGTTTTGGAAGTAGTTATTAAAGTAGTTAACTACATAAAAACTTAGCCATCAAAATTAACGATTTTCTTTAAGTTTTGTACAGATATGGGAGCTGAACATAAATCTTTATTGTTTTATTCTTCATCCAGATGATTATCACGTAGTAAGGTTGTCAAGTGTTACTACGAACTAAAAAGTGAAATAGCGGCATTTTTGGAGGAAAAAGGGTTTAAGCGTTCGGCAGAATTCTGCGACAAGTTATTTTTAATGAAGTTCAAGTTTATTTGGTAGATATCTTTAAAAAATTTAATACTCTTAATCTTCAACTCCAGAAAAAAAACTTAAATGTATTTAATTTAAGTGAAAAGATAGAATCTTCTTGTAAAAAATACAAACAAGTTAAAAGAAAACTGGTTTAATATGTTTCCCACATTGTGTAGAAGTATTCAGAATTTTTCACTAGAGGGAATCATAATATTGTAATAATAAAAGCCATAAAGAACCATTTAGAAAACCTAAGTACGAATTTCCAACAATACTTTTTTTTCAGAAGAGGATATTATTTTATCCAATTGGAATTGGGTTTTTAATTTATTTGACAGTTAGGTTTGACCTATCACTAAAAGAACGAACAACAACTAATAGACGTTTCGTCCAGCACTTCACTGAAAATGGATTTTAGTACCAAATCTTTTAAAAAATTGTTGATCGAATTTCCTAATGATTTCTTAGAAGTTAATACGGAATTTATTAGTTTTCTCCACGTCTCATCTTTGTAAAATTTACACATAAATAACTAAATATGCGGCTGGTATACGGGGGTTTTTTGGGGCGCTGATCACGAATCTGAAAGATTTTTTGGCGAAAACGTTTCGTGTTTGAGATATTCATCATCAGACTTGAAATTTAAACTAATCCTATTCTTACAATATTCAATATACAATATTTGATTTTCACCCTTTAAAACCCCGTTTTTTACGTACTTTACATTATTTTTGCATTAAATTGAATAGCTATACTTTAGATCAGAATCATTTCAATCCCAGTGTGCCATGAAGCCCTATGTGTGTATGGTTGCCGCATTATTAAAGAAAAGCCACGCAATTTAATGCAAATATAATGAAAAAAACGTAGAAAAACGGGGTTTTAAAAAGTGAAAATCAAATATTTTGTGACACTTTAGCTTTAAATCAAGAATTGTGTGCAAAAAAAGGGGGAATATAGTAAAAATAAGCTTGGTTCAAATTTGAACTTTGATGATAAATGTCGCGAGAACGAATCTTTCAGATTCGTAATCAGCACCCCAAAAACCTCCGTATACCAAATTTCGTTAAAATCGGAGTTGCCGCAGGTTTCTAGAAAATTACCAAATTTAAAAAAAAAATGTTTTTGCTATATACAGCGTTTCTGTGACATTACGCTGTTTTGTGAGTTCTTAAGCTTTCTTTACATAATTAATTTTAAAATAGGTAAGCACTAATGTAAAAACATAAATGTTTACCATTTAAAATGAAAAAAATTAAACAGTATTTTCTTGAAAATAAACCATTTTGAATATTTAAAGGTAATTTTTAATCTTAGACATCTTGTTTTAAAACAATGTTTGATATTATAAAATATTAGGGTACTTTTCTTCTAAGTGAAACTCATGTAGGGGAAAATGGGTTTGAATGACATACTTTACAATTTTTTGCCTATATTTCAAAAAATAATATTGGGTTTTATTATAACAAATTGTAAAGTGCCTTTAAAACCCATTCCTAGTCATTACTTAGGCCAAGGTTTACCTAATCCAGCATAGAAAAAAGATACCGACTCTTTTTCATAATGTCCCAGAGTCATTTTAGGCATGGTGTCAGATAAAATATGACACAATAGCTTAGGCTAAAATGGCATATACCTTCAACAGACGATTTTAAGGATAAAAAAATCTGAAAAAAATTCAATGATTAAATTTAAAACTTATTTGTATTAAAAACATTTAACATTTATAATATGATAAGGTATTTATATATATATATATATATATATATATATATATATATATATATATATATATATATATATATATATATATTTATATTTATATATATATATAAATATATATATATATATATATATATATATATATATATATATATATATATATATATTTATATATATATATATATATATATATATATGACTGTTTTTTAATTAATAACAGGGTTCACGAAAAATATATTTGTTCTAGGGGAGACTAAGAGCATTCAGCATGGGCCCACTTAAAACAACCGTTAACGAACACGTTAAAATAGTGTGTCATTATACATTTAATACATGTATGTCATTTTACCCAAAAACAACAATTTAGCAAACATGTTTAAATATTGAGAGTATAAATATACCTATTGTAATCATATTTATAAATAAACATAGCCAAATTATTGTGTGTCAATAAAAAAAAATAACAAAATTTGTAACAAAAGTATGTAACTTTGCAAAAATGAACAAATTCCAAACTGATTATAATTCTCTTGCGGTTGGTGAATTGAAAATATAACTTAAAATGTCGTGCAAAAAAATCAGAGATATGCACGTGTAATTTTAATACTAACTGCAGTGATCATATTACATGCTCCAACATGTTTAAAAAGTCGCTGCTAAAGCGTGAAATTTAAAAATTATGATATATGTGTGTCATTTTACCTAAGTATGCCATTTTAGGCCAGTTTCCCCTACGTAATATTATTAATTTAAAAGTTTCCAATTTGAAACGAACTTAAGAAGACATATCCAAATTTTTCGTATAAAAATCAAAACTTTAAGGGAAAATATAAACATTATCTTTGCTGTTTTTAAAAATGTGTATTTAAATTAACATTTTATAAAAATATCATTATTACCTAATAAATAAAAAAAAAACAGTTTTTAAACGAAATTTAAAAAAATTATAATACTTTTTTCCAACACTCTGTATAATTAAATTATATGTTTTTATATTCTACACCTATGCATATCTCTTAAGGTAAAATTTTATTTAATTCTATTGATAAATAAAAACGTAAGAAATTTTTATATTTAAAAAAAAATATATATATTTTTTGAAACACCTTGTATACTAAATATAATTATTTTTAAAAAGTATGTCTCTTAATATATTTTTTATCCAATATTTGTTTTGATAAGTTAATAAATAAGAGAACTATATAAAATTTAATTTTTAAATTTAAAAGTTACGTACAATCTTTTTGGCTCACCTTGTATAAATATTTTCTATATTTTTTTAATAGCCATCTAAGTAGTTATTTTCCATATTTTTTGTAAAGCTGTAAAATAATTAATAACGTTAAAATATCACTTTTTCCATTTTTACATTTTTCCAATTATCTTCTTATGAAATCACCCTGTGTACATAAGGATGGAAAATATTATTTCTCTAGTTACATTAGTAACGCTAAAATTAAATATCAAATTTTTAATTTTTAAATTAGGATAACTATTTTTCGTAACACTCTGTATAATATTTTTTTAATTAAAAAAATAATACTTTATAATATATGTCTACTGTTAAAATGTCATTTCGATATCTCGAAAAATAAAGATGCTACAAACAATTTAAATTTAAATAGATTTTATTTTACTTTCTGTACGCTACAGCAAGCGTGCGAAAAAATTAAAAATATATTTCTTTAATAACTTTTCCAGATCTACAATTTGGTGTCAATTTTTTTCTTGTGTGATTTTTCATTCAAAAGATACGATATTTCAAGATGGCGGAGAGGAGAGGGAGAAATTTCGAACTGTCAAAAAAATATTTTTTTCCAACTTGTATATGGTCACATACATTGTTTTTCGAAATTATCAATAATAAAAAAATTCCAAAATCGTCTCACTACATAAAAATTACTTACATGGTATATACAGTTTTTTCAAATATATCAAAATTATGAACATCCTGTACATAAATTATTATACGTATGCATAATACCTATGTTAAAGACCGGATCGCCCTAAAATTACTTGGCAGAACGAACGCAAAAATTTTATACTTTAGACACAGCTTAACTACAACCTTTAGATACTTGAGACACTTCCTTGTTTATGTACCTTGGCAGCATTTGCAAGCGAGATTTTGTATTAAAATCGGGTATATTTTAATGTAAAATGCAGGATATAGACGTAAAAAAATCCAAATTTTCCGATCCAAGCCTTATTTTCAACCTGTATACTGTATTTTTTTAATATTACGAAAAAATCGATCAATTTCAACCAAGCTAAAAGTCAACTGACAGCTTAATAATTTTTTCCAAAGCCTTGCAGATTTCATAGAGGGGTATAAAAACACTTTCGCCAAAGCCGCCTTATGCGAATTTGACTAACAAAAAAATCGCGATTTTTGGGCAAAAATGATTTTTTTTGGAACGCACATTTCACCCATTTCTAAGTGTTGTGGAGAAAAACTGTAAATGGGTTTTGAAAGACGATTAAACGATCTAAAGGATGGCGCAAAGGTTTTTAATAATTTTAATTAATAAAGCGACAATTTTAGGTCAAAATCGGCACTTTTTTAATAAAATTCAAAAATTCATATCTTAAAAAGATTTGCCATAGCGACTTGAAACTTTGGTATCTTGTAGGGAAAATAGTGAGCATTATGCCAAAATTATTTCAAAATTTTAGCTAAAATAGTTTTCTTGCAATAAAATAAAATGTAAAAAATTTCCCATTTTTTAACAAAAAAATCAAAATTTTCAAGCTTTATAAAACACGCTGTATAAATAGTAAAATTATGCTTGATATCTCGTTTTATAGAAATTTTTGAGAAGAATCCAATGACGTCTGCACTTTTTCAATTCAATATCACAGTTTTGAGAAAAAAAAGAAAAACATGCTAAAATTTCCAAATTTTTGTAATTTTTTTTTCATTTAAAAAATTGTCCCAAAAAATAAAATATTTTAAACAAAATACTATTTGGGGACTTTGTGTTTAAAAACGAACTTTTATAATTCAGTACCCGCATACCGATCAGTAAAACCGTTTTCGAGTTATTACGGCCCAAAATCGGTCAATTTTTTCTTACAAAAATGTAAATAACTTTTTTCTATTTATTTGAATGAACCCAAAAACAATAGGGTTCTGACGGGGACCATTTCTGACCTGTGTGCAAAATTTCGTTACGATGAAATAAAACCCTGGATAGATAATTGATTACGCTCACCTCGATTTTTGAAAAGTCACATTTTTTGCCAAACCCTGTATTTAATTTTCTTCAGTTGTTTCGAATTTTTTTTGACAGTTGGCCCAATAAGTGGCCAATTTTTCCAGAAAATTTCAACTTTTTATCTTTTACCGTTTTTTTGTAATGAATTTTTTTCTGACAAAAAGCAAAAAGCGACGACTGCCCAGTGACAACGAATGTTGAACCACAGTATATAGACGGAGGCCCGTCTATATAATAATTATTTTTAGGGTTTTTAAATCGTCTCTAGTATTGGAGAATTTTCTTAACACCGCATTCATAAAGTATTAACTAATTTAATTAACGCAAACACTGGCCTGTCTTGCAGCATGATGCAAAAAGCAGACCAACAGCGGTCTTGAAGACCGTACAGACTGCAAAGTCACCTGAGCAACTCAAAAGTTATTTTAGAACCCATGGAAATAAAAATATCGTAAGCAGTCACATAATGCATATATAAGTAAAGACTATATGACCCTACAAATCGAACGGGTCCAAAACCGAAGAAGGGTCAAAAGCAGGTGCCTACAGTGAGGTACAAAACACTTGGTTGAATTCCTTACTGAAAAACCACGTCTCTGTATTTCAAGCAAAAATCCTTGGAATTCATTCTAATCCTAGTCCCAAGGTATCGTCTAAGCTGGTGCTAGAATGCCTCGAAAAACTTGAGGAAATGGGACGCAACAACACGAGGTTGATGTGCGTGCCAGGACATTGCAGCACCAAAAACGCAGACTAGCAAGGAGGGGACCAGCCACGACATACGTCGGGTCAGAACAATTCCTTAAAGTGCCAAAAAACACCTTTTGAAAAGCAGTATAAAACTCACCGGAACTAACCAAAACTGGGTAAAGGAGACTGCACTAGGACAGGCTTTTTTAAAAGGCAATGTTTAGGGATTTAAGAGTACGCCGAAAACACACGGTACACACCCACCAGACCTATACCGGCTCCTTCAAGGAACTACAGTACTGGAGTGGGTATAATAAATCGGAAGAATTGGACCTTATGGCTGAAGCACCACCGGATATAAAGACGGCTTCCTGAAAAAAAGTTAAAACCAGTTATTTAAGTATTTTTGTTAAAAAAAAATAATGAGATCTTTACTACAGTATTAATAACAGGCAATTTTTGATATTTTATAGTGCCCTCGGAAACACAAGGTACACACCCAGCAGACCTATATCGCCTTCTTTAAGGAACTAGGGTACTGGAGTGGGTACAATAAAACAGGAATATGGTACAAGCCTTTAGGCTGCAGCACCACCGGACCTAAAGACGGTTCGCTGAGAGAAAAAAATTTAAATCAAGGTATATATTTTTATTAAAAAAAAATAAGATCTTTACTACAGTATCAATAACAAGCAATCTTCAGGGATTTTGGAAGGCCCCCGAAAACTCACGGTACACACCGCCTTTTTCAAGGAACTAGGGTACTGGGGTAGTTACAAAAAAAACGGGAATATGTTACAGTAAGCCTAGGCTGCAGAACCACCGGACCTAAAGACGGTTCCATGAAAAAATTCAGGTATATTTGTTTATACAAAAAAATATAAGGGATTTTAGAGTGCCCCCGGAAACACACGGTACACACTGCCTTCTTTAAGGAACTAGGGTACTGGGGTGGGTACAAAAAAAAACGGGAATATGGTACAGTAAGCCTTTGGGCTGCAGCACCATCGGAAATAAAGATGGCTTCCTGAGGGAAAAAAATCGGGTGTTTATTTTTGTAAAAAAAATAGTAAGATTCTTACTACAGTATTAATAACAGGCAAACTTCAAGGATTTCGCCCTCGGAAACACACGATCCCTGAGAAAAATTAACTACAATTCCAGGTAAATATTAAAAAAAAATAACATAGAATCTTTACTACACTATTAATAAAATTATGCAGGTAAATTAAACAAAAAATTACTAACCCTATGGCCTTCTGCTAAACTTTTATTTTAAACTAAAAATACCAGGACCCTTTTGTCGGTACAAAACCGTATTTAAAATGCTATTACATGTTTTTGTTAAAGGGGAACGGCCAAATGTTCTAAAAATTAATCTGCATTTTATATAGGTATGTATAAAAGAAATAGGTTTTGGTTAAAAATACAAACCATTTCGTTTAACTACCTATACAATTTGCTTTTATTTATTTTTAAAAAATCCTAATAGGCAATCAATTTTTAATATATGCCACATACTGTTAAATTGCGTCATTTTTATTATCGTCAACTAAATAATCTTTTAAACATAAGGAATTAATATCGATTTGGTCTCTTGATGATGCAACATAAGATTTATAATTTTTAAATTTTTAACAGTTTTATTTTGCCTTTGTTTTACTTTTACCTTAATATAATAGGTATGCATAATGGATTGTAACTCCAAATTACAGCAAGAAAAATTGAGTTCTTACTTAAAGGTGTGTATTCATTTAGCAAAAGTATACGGCCGTACGGCCATCACTATATACTTCAAAATTGTGCATACATTTTGTTGGGCATGCAATCTGACGACTACAGTTACCGAACGTATGTGTGCGGTGTCGTTTGCCTTTGGTTTTTAAAGTATTAACGTAAAAGCAAAAAGTGATTGACTTTTTTTTCCAGTGCGACGTTTTTGCATACAAAATTTAAAACGCATAAAAACGGTTTAATTTTTTACGCGAAAACGGTGTATCGGACAAAAAGGTCGTCAGGAGGTCAAATTTGTTGCAAAATAATTGGAAATTTTAAAAATTATTTTTATTTTTGGAAAAAACAATAGCGTACTATTTTATTTTTTGTTAAAAAATTTTCAGTATACATTTCGTCGGGATGCCTATTTATGCTTAGTACTATAACACCCTATAGCGTAAAAGTTAGGAGGTTTAGGAGATACATTAGTTTGAACTTTTCTTTCTAAAATGGGCCAAGGAATCATATTCTGTATTTCTAGCCATCAATTAAACTACAGTCTGTATAAATGGTATCCTTAAAGGTATGTTTATAAATGTAAGGTGCGATAGAGCGAGCCAAAATAATGTTAGTAGTTTATATAAAAAAGGTTCCGTCGTGCCAAGGGAAGTTATTGACCTTCAAAGTAAAAAAATAATAAAAAAACCTTATTGTAATTATTATAACTTAAACTGTTGCCACAGTACAAATAATATTTGGCAACTAAAAAACCTATAATGCTTTTTTTTCATATGTTAATGGCTGTTCAGTCGCTATTATACAAAGTGAGACAATTTATTAAAAAAACTTTTTAGATTTCTTTAGCTAAATAAGAGAATTTCTTTCCCAAGTTCTTTAAACTCATTCTAAAGTATACAGACTGTCCACGGATGGGGTTATCTAGAGGACAAATGGACCAAAAATTTCATTTTTCGAAAAAACATCGTCCTTTATAAAAAAATTTGCTTAAAAAAATAGGATTCACGAAAAGAAAATATTGATTTTGTATACAGGGTTCGCAAAAACTTGAAAAAGTTATTATATTCCAAGAGTAAACTACCTTTATTTTTTATTTTTAAGCAAAATATTATTTAGAGTTTTTTTGGAATTGCATTTTGAATGACTTTATTAATTTTACAGGGGTATCCAAAAGATTCATGAAACTGATTTTTAGTTATCAAAAATTATTTATTTTAAATTGTTTTAATAAAATAACCTAAGAAACTCTCATAATTTGCTTTTCAAACACCTGCTTTTTTGAAATTCTTATACAACACAATTTTTAGCTTTAAACGAATGTGATCAAGTCGTTATTGATTACAAATATAATTCTAAATAAACTTTCCTTTTGACATTTTGCTTAAAAATAAAAAATAAAGGTAGTATACTCTTGAAAAAAATCATATTGTTTAAGTTTTATATTGCGAACCCTATATAAAAAAATCAACATTTTTTCTTTGTAAATCCAATTTTTTAAAAGCAAAAATTTTTATGAAGAATGACTTTTATTTGAAAAATAAAATTTTTGGTTTATTTATCTTCATGTTAACCCCATCCGTGGACAGTCTGTAGATAGGGATCGTAAATAAAAACGTTGAATAAAACCAATTTAGTGCATAAAGTGATACTTTTTTACAAATGGGAAGTTTGACAGCATGAGCGTTAGGCAAGTGCGGCAATTCCATGAGTAAAAAAACGACACTTTATGCATGTGTTACATACTATGTTTTTCTACGACCGTATAAAAATTTCCCATTACATGTTTTATTTATTTAAACTTATTAATTTTAATTTTTGCAGCACAGACCATTATATTGCAACAAAAAATCATAGCTTCCTTATTTTTTAAAAGACACCTATTCTCTTTGTTTGTACTTACTTTTTGTAAAAATAATAATAAAACAGTATAAATTCCTTTTTAATTTCTTAATCATTTAAATTCATTATAACTATTAATTTTAAATCATTTCTATTAAAATGATTCGCAAACTGTTAAATTTTAAAAATAGTGACACATGAACTAAAAGAAATAATGACGAAATCAAAGTTAACTTGACTGTTTGGTTCAGTTGATGTCGCGTTTACAGTTACATTGCATAAATTGATATTTAAGTTTATTGGAGTAGGCATGGAAACAAAACACTAATTTAAAGTGTGAAAAAAAGGTTTGAAGTGTTATAAAAAAGTTACTGCTTTTAACACTTTATGTAGTATACTAGAATGAAGTACTTTATCTTCATGTTAACGATTAAAAAACAGCATTTTTTTAACGGTCGTGGTAAAAATTTATTTATCTACAACCATGTATGTACCTATGTATGTAATGTGGACATCTCCGACTTTTTAAAAGTTTGGTGGTGTCATTTTTTTCTAACTTTTACTTTTGTCCCATGCAAGGAAAGTTGACTGTTTTTAGGCCGAAAGTAAAACTAACCCTTTACTCTTCTTACAATAAATTGAGAAAAACACCCGAACAAAAAATGTATTTTATTGGTTTAAAAAGTTAGTAACCCTAGTTACAACAATAAAAAATGTATTTTATTGGTTTAAAACCACAGTAACAGGAGTTACTTAAAGTCCATTTCTTATTCGGTGATAGCTGGAGAAGGTATTATAAATTCAAAAAAGGTTTTATTACAGGGCAAGTCTCTAAACTCTTTTCAATGTAAAGAAACCAATAAACAGGTAGTTTTTTAGGTATTTGGTTCGACACACTCTGTAAATGATGCATTACAATAGGGCCATAAACATTTTAACAATGGTTTAGTTGAATATTTTTAGAAAATAAACTTTCCAGTGTCGGAGCATGTTGGGTACAAGTTTTACGATATTATAATGGGGATAATAATATACGATAGTGGTATGATAATAAATTATTAATAACCTATACATAGTCCAAAAGTTTTAAACACATTTTTGAAATAAATATTTTGGGATGAATAAATGATCGATGAAAAATATTTTTTTTACAAATTTCGATACTTAATTTTTTGCCCAGGTCTATTTTGGAACTTCTTGACATTTTTATGTAAATTTACAATACACCGTTCACAAATAAAATGTTACAAGTTTATATTCATGCATTTAATAGGAGTTGATTATTGTATTTTGTAATTATTTGGCGATATTTTTAAATAAAGCATTGAAATAAGTAGTTAAAAGGTACCTATCCACAGATAAAATAATTATTAAAAGAAAATACAATATTAAATTTATTTGTCTATTAGATAAAAAAAAATATGTATATAATTTATTTTAGTTCTTACAATTTTACTACTACAATACATTTTAGTCAGAAAAATAAAGTTCTTTACTATCAAAGTTATGATCTGCGGCATTTATTATAATGGGCTCTATTGTGTCTTCCATTAAATTGTCAAGCTTCCACATCTTGTTTTCTTTTTCTATAACGTTAGTGACAGCTTTGCTCCAGCTTTCCTCGGTTATATTTTTTATGGACTGCTTTAAAACTATCTTTACAGCTTTTAATTTAAAAGTGGTATTATTCCTCGCTACTAACCCTTTCACCTGTGTCCATATTATATTCAATAGGTTGGCAATTGCCTTGCAGCAACGCCATAAACAAAGCAGTATATTCAATAAGATTAAGTTCAAAATGATAAGGTGGTAAGCGAAGTACAATGATACCACGTTCCATAAACATCTCATCAATAACATATCTTTTATATTTATATTTGACTTCCCTTACTTTTTTAAAAGTTTTTTTTACCATATTATATTCGCGAGGTATTTTTTTCATTCAGCCATTTTTTTATTTCCCTTTTTCGCCAAGAAGACGCAGGTAATTTTTCTGCTAGTCTAGAGTGGTAGGGGGCATTATCCATAACGATAATGTAAAGTAAGTAAAAGTAAAGTAATAATGTATTATCGAGAAACCCCTTAAAACTCAATATTTAATTGCCTTTTCAAATGTACCTGTTTAAATGCTTTCTTTTTTATTTCTGCTAATGGGTAAATACATACGAACTAGACAACGAGCGATAATTAAATATGTAGGTATATAGGTGTCTTAAAGTACCCAAATTTTTCTTGCCCCGTCCGGGTTAATTTGTAAATGCCTATAAAACAAATGCCGTATAACAATTTAATAAATACTAGAATTCATTTAATTAATTAATTACTTTAACATTTCTTTCTTAAAATTGGATTTTTAAATGTAATTATTCTATAAAATTTAATTTTCTAAAAGCTATAACCCTATTTTAGCTCTCAGAATATGTGAATTTTACGTATTAAAAAACGTGACGCCGATGGTTTATGGCTGGTTTATGACCTGTTTAGGACGAACGTGACATTTTCTGCTATCACAGAATAAGAAATGGACTATAATAGGTATTTAATATCAATTTATAGTGGCCAAAGTATTGTAACAGTCGCAAACATTTTAAGGTTGGCCAATCTGACGTCTTGTCTGATATTTTAGACATCACTGTGACACCTTTACGCGCAAAAAAATGTCTTGTGTCGTAATAATTTGACAAACTAAAAATCATTTTGTTTTGTTGACACATTTTTAATTTAAAAATAATTTAAATAAAAATTAAAAAAAAACCGGTTGGTAATAAAATGATATACCAACCTCAGTAAAAGGTTTCATTACTGTCTTGAGAAATGGTTTAAGTCGGCGCTCCGACAGTCATGAAACACTTTTCACCTTGGTTTATTATGTACTAATTTTATAATATGATAAAAATTTAAACAGTAATTTTACTAATTTTAGTTTGAAACTAATTGTGTAATACATATTAAATACGATACATACCAAAAACAGTGGCCACTACTTGAGGTATAAGGTCCCTTAAAATACTTTTATTATTCATTATTTAATTAAGCACACTTCACATTAATTTTAACAACTTTTGCGTGGCTGTAAATCTTTATAAATATTTTTGTTGAAAATACAAAATATCATATCAAAATTAACTTGCTAACCGAACAATTGATGTGTTAAATTAAGACTGTTATTTATTTCATTTAATGTTTTATTTGCAGGTATCTTGTGTCAATAGTTATAGACTTTTATGATTTTATAGAAATAGATTTATATAGTGTAAAACAAAACAAAAATATATAAATATATAAGTCCGCTCACTCCTTTCATCTAGCGATTTGCCTTGACATTGTAAGGCCTTGAGTTTGAATTCCGTACGTCGCCTTCGACATACGGGGGTCATCAGTATGGGTGTTGTGAGTCTGGCGTAAATATTTTTATACGAGGTATCTTCTATAAGTAATACATGTAAAATTAATAATCTAATGTATTATATAATTTTACACTGTAATATTTGGTGAAACGGGACTTAAAATTATTAGGGTTAAATAAAGGAAACAAAGCAGTCTTAAAATTTTTAATTTATAGTACATAAAAGCAAAAACAAAATGCAATTAATGGGTTTCTTTTTATAAATTTTTAAGTATTTGAAGCTTTTGACACTCTTTATTATTAGATTTACATTTTATTTCTCTGTTCGCAAATTTTAAAGAATAATAAATTCGAACTCTGGTAGGTATATAGGAACAAAAAATATTTATGCGGAAAGTTCTGACAAGGATAAAGAAACATAATTTTTGAAAATTCTTCTTATAGTTTATAACCTACATTATTTTGTATACAAAAAGTGTTAAATTGTGACACAAAAATATTTTCTAAAGCTTGTAAGTATTGCAAAAATGGTTTTGGGGGTACTGTTAAGCCTCCAAATATAGTTTTCTTACTTTGATATGCTTTTAGTTCGCAATAAAGTGGTGGAACTATCAGTCTCATAAGAATTACAATAATTTAAACAAATATCGCAGGAATGTTTCAAAAGACATTTTCTTAAAAAATATCCACCTACATATACTAGGGCATTACCCTCTTCAGTTCCTTAATTTTTATAGTCGTCGCTTTGAATTTTTAAAACTGGCCGACTGCTTTTTTATTTCTTCATGCAAATGTGCCTTTTTTAAAACGTCAGGTTTTATGGCCAGCAAAATATCTGAAACGTCCTCGAGAGTATTACCACCCACTGTTGAGTTAAAAATTTTAAGGCGAACATTTTTTTAAATGCTCTGTAAAACTGGATTGGTGTGGGATTTCTTGCATTTCCACAAGCATTTCTAATTTGGCCGAAATAATTTTCAACTGTATATAAACTTCAGGGTATTAGTGACGTTTTTGCCATTTTAATCTAAAACTTTCATATTTCAAAAAAATTCTGCCATTTTATTTAAAAAATCAATTTGTCCTGAAGCTCCCATAAAAGCTTGACACGTTTCTAAGTTACTTGAGTTTAATAAATCAAATAATTTATTTATTTTTTAAATAAAATTGGCAGTCTCTTTGGCCTCTTTTGGTAACTTCTTAAACTTAATATATGTTTGCATAGCAACTGCAACAGAGTTATGCTAAATATTTGAGCTGCTAGCTTTACTTTCATTTTTTTTTTAATTATTAGGATTTATATGCTCTTCAGTCATTCTTGGTACTAATCTATACTGTTTAATCTTGTCAAGATTATACATAATTTCCAGAAATTGTTTATTCGTTGACCCTTTTTCTAAGATAAAATTATAAGAAAAAAGTTATTTCTTGTTGACTTCAACAAATGTGGTACATCGAATATATAAAATATTGGTGAATCGTCAACAAAGAAATACGGATTTTCGAAACTCAATTTAAGGGAACTTTTCACCAGTTTATAAAAGTTAGGTCCCTGATCGGATGTTACAAGTAAAACGTCATGACCTGCCAATTTAAGTTTTCGAATTGATTTGAAAATTATATTGTTTAAATTTTTAATGCTTGTGGAATTTTTGGTAAAAAAATAGGCGACCGGTTGTTTCCAGTTGTGAGATATTCCTCTTGCCATTATCACCAAAGCGCTGGTAGCAATGTTGGTGGATTTTTTATTATTTAGGTTTTCAAATCCGATTATATTATCCTTTAAAATATTATAAAATAGATTAGACTTTATTGACATTTCGTCTATACATAAAACGCAGTCTTTTACTTTGTTAGACAGGCCTGAGACTCTTAACTCCAAAACTTTAAATACAAACTCGTTAAATCCTGAATTTATACTCCATTTCTGTGTAATTCTTTTAAGAGTAGCTTCAGAAGGCATTTAATTTCTTGTATGCTTTTGGTCCCAGTAAGTATAATGTTAAAGCAAATTTTTTAAATTCATCAGAGTATCGAGAACCCTCTCCTGCTTTATCAAGCAATAATAATTGATTTCTAATTAACATAGTAGAGTCCTGTGAGTAATTGTCGTCCAGAAACTGTAACACGTCTGGTAGTCCAAAATTTAACCGCTTAGAAGACCGAAGTGCACTCTCCATTTCTGTTATTTTTCTTTTTAGAGCCTGCTTTCTTGGTGTATTTTGTGACAAGTGCTGTGAAGTGTGACAGAAAGAATCTAAAATTAAAAAAAAATGCCGAAATAAAACTTTTATTTTATAAAATCGTGGAACAAGACATGTTGAAATTTTTTATCTTTAAAGAATTTTTGCTTACCCTTAACAAAGTCTTGACAAGTCTGAGTTTCTGTAGACACTTGAAATTTAGAAAATGCAGTACTTTTGGTCGATACTGATGAAGCTAAAAATTACAAAAACGGTTTTAAAGTACATATGTATGTTGTTAGTAGTTAATAATTCAATCCTGATTCTAAAATTATTTAATTTAGGTGTAAGCTGAATAATGAAATACAATAGTATATCTCACATGACTGAACACTAGATTGACTGGAATTATCCACAAATATCTGGGAGTGAGTAGCGGTAGAGGTGTATGATTTTTCTTCACCAATATTGTAGCATACAGGAATTTCATCTAAAATATAAAATAATATTGTAATATACCTTTGTTAAGACCATATTTATAGAACCATACTTACCGTATTGTTTAACTTTGGACGCAATAGCAGTACTTAATAAACGCTTTCTTGACGAAGTAAAACAGTTTTCGTTGAAGTGTAATCTACATATTCGTATGCGGCTGTGCGCCTCTTCTGGAGTTCATTGGGCATACTTATGGTCTTCAGTAAATCCCAAGTTATCTTTCCATTTTTGACAACTAAAAAGTAACGAATATAGACTAATTGTCGACTAATTATTACCTGTTAAATACTTTGCAAAATATTAGTTTCTTTCTAAATAAAATATTTATCATTTCTTACGTTTTTGAGATTTACTTGAAATATAGGCTGTACGGCCTAAACTAACTTAAAATTCGGATTAAGAAGGTCAAAAAACATGCCAATATCTTGGTCTCGTCCGGTGCACAGAAAACTTTTATTTTACATGCAGGTGCTATAAACTTTATTTTTAATATTCGTAATATACAAAATAAATATGAAACAAATATTTTGGTTTTAAGTATTTCTGGGTGTTTAAATTTTTACATACCTGACTGGATCCTTAGGACATCGAAAAAATGAAACATAATCACTCGAACTAGTACGGCAGTTATCAACAGAACAGTAAGAAATATGTTTTGACATCTTACTAAAAGTTCACTGACACTTTTATACACAAACCGAAAATAAGGTATACCACGCAAAAACTCTTTCGATAATGCGGTGCGAAGCAGCGCGAGGACTTGCAACAACTCTCCACTGGCTGAGCCGACCGTCGGGTGGGTGAGGGCAAAAGAGAAATTTGTAGGCGTGTCCTTAAGTGATCGGACTTATTAGAATATCACTGGACGGTGCCAAGGTCATCATTTCCTTATTTATAGATAACTGTTTGTTGGCTTCCCCAATATTATAAAAAAATATAAATCGATAAAATAAACAGGGACAGATTTCTCGTTTTTTTAGCACACAATTGGCTTTTTTTTCGCCCTTTCGGGGTCATCCCACCCAGGCCCGACGACCGCCCCCTTAGTTGGTGCACTGCAGCCTGAAGGCTTATTGTACCTTGATCCCTACTCCTTCCCATTCACACACCATTCATTCCATAACTTGGATGGTTGTTGCTCGGTCCGTTCGTTCACCCCCGAGCAGAACACCGTGTGCCGTTGCCCAAAACCGACAACGCCGGTCACCCATCCAAGTTATGGGCGCGCACTTCACTGCTTAACTCCGGAGATCAATCAAGTCAAATTATTTGTTTATCTACTCATGTAAATCTCGCGACAAGCTTTTATATTATATAAAGTGTTCAATAATGCTATATTTTTATAGTAAAAGTTTTAGAGCAAATGTTTATTTTATTATTTTTAGTGCATTTAAATAAAAAACTTTTTTAAAATAGTTTTTAACTTTTAATTTATTGTTTAGTTTTTGGTTATCGCTAAACATGATTTTCAGTCTATTAATTTTATTTAACGTATCATTGTTGCTAGATATTTTGCAGTTTATTTTAAACACTCTAGGGCATTGCATCGAGGACTTCTTTTATGTGATACCCATATTGTAGAAATGCATTAGAAAAAACTAATGCGCCATCTTAGGTGTTCCGCCATGTTAGATTTAAAATTATGTCACTTTATTTTTCGAGCTATTCTTGGCAAGCCCTTTCATTTGATACCCATATTGTGGGAGTGCATTAAAAGTAACTAGTCCGCCATCTTGGGTGTGTCGCCATGTTGTATTTAGAATGATTGCACTTTATTTTTCGAGTTACTCTTGGCAAGCCCATTCATTTAATACCCATATTGTGGGAGTATATTAAAAATAATTAGTCTGCCATCGTGTGATACATACATTGCAAGTTAAATACACGGTTTTCATTATTAACAAAATTAAATAAAACATTTAAAAGCGCATTTGTTTTTTTTTTTAACGTTTTTATATTTTAAGCTATTTTAGAATATGTTTTTTTTAATATACAAATTGTTCACAGATGGGGTTTACAAGAGGACAAATGTACTATTGGGTGTTACCTACAGACAATTAGCTAATAGGGTATATTGGTACATTTTATAATTAAAATATATTCTCATTATACAGGATGTCGAGCAAACAGTGATAAACTTAAAACACCCAAAACCTCAAAAAAGAAGAAAACAAATTTTTGTTTTTTGGAGTTTGTATAAATTAAAAATTAGGTACAAATATTACAAATAATTTATGGAGATAAATGCAAAAACCGCATTTGGATCCGTCCTGTCTTAAAAATTCCGAACGTTTTTGCTTTATTGCCTCTACTATTACTAACAACCTTAATACTGACAAAGCAAGTCGCAATTTGTAAATCAAAGTAAAAAACAATGAAAAATTATGAACTAGATTTGCCGCCTCCTAAAAATTTACCGCCCTAGGTTCCAGCCTACCCAGCGTGGTGTTAAATCCAGCACTGTTAATACCTATACATTTTCTTTAATTATTTTATTCAAGAAAATAATTCTTTTAAATGAGGCACCCTGTTTAGTAAAGTCAGATTTTAGAAAATCAAGCCTCGTCCCATTCTTTCATTCTTCAGTATGACAAAACGAATATTTCACTTTGAGAATTTTTATATTTCGATAAAATTGCGATTTCTAGGTGGTTTTGAACCACATACCATCTATTCCCAACTGTCCGCCCCCTCCCACCCCCTTGCTTAGGTGTCACCAGGTCCCCCAGGAAAAATGTAGCATTTAGACATATGCGAACAAATAATGTTTTAGTATGGCTGCCGCCCCTCCTCTTTTTCCATAAAAAATTAGGATATTGGCAGTATAGACATAGGCGTCCATTTAACGTATTACTGTGGCTGGGCTTTCTGTAGGCTCAGGCATATGCATACATATACCGGAGGTGGGGTGTGTTTGTGTTCTGGTTTTAGATTTATATAGATACATATATTTGATTCCACAGGAAAAAACCTTTTTTGTTTAGTTCTCAACATTTGTTAAAATAAACAATTTATATTGTTTTTTATAATTATTAAACTGTAGTTTCATAAAGCGTTTAGCAATTGTTTATATAAAGATTTTGAAATATTTGGTGTTTAGCATTGTTATTAATTTTAGATATTTTTCTAGTTTTTAAAGTTTTCATATTTTGTGTGTGTTTTATTATATTTTTTATTTATTTTTTTTTAATAAAAAATGTATAAATGTATTAACCTAATCTGCCCCTTAAAATTTGCCGCCTAAGGCTTAGGTCTCCTTAGTCGGCTGCTAAATCTACCACTTATTTGCTTAATTTACCTATTCTAACAAAATCTGTCAAAAGGTCTCCTGTCACTCTTTCCGCGGTCTCCGAGTAGTACGGTCATCGTTTACGTAGAAGGCTACATAGCCTTTCCGGGAAGGCGGCTGTAGGTGTCCTACGAGCGTTTTCTGTACCCTTGGTGATCGAGAAAAGATTCACGCTAAATTGTAGCTTTTTGAAGCGTTTGAGTGAAGATTCCTACAGCCTGATGATTCTACGTTTTGGTTTTGAAGCACATGACGTCTTTGTATGGTCGAAGAGTCGCACACCTTGCGGAAAATCGTCAGTGGTAAAAGTGACCGGTTATGCGCGATACCAGTAGCAGTTTTTGGTTTGACAGCTACTATTTATGCATGTTCAGAAGTTTATCGCGTTAGTTAACTGTTAAAAGTGTTTTTTATTTATATGCTAGGAAATTCTAAGAGTTTCAAGCTCGATTATCCGGATTTTCCACGGACAAAGCCGGAAAGCTTTATGAGCAATAGCTCATATGACCGGAACGAAAAACTGGCGAATTGACTTAAGTGTCAGAGTCATAAAACAAATAGACGGGCAATAATTTTAGGCGTTCAACCCATTATAACCGCGGTAATAATTGGTGACAACTTTGACGTATAATACATTGTTTAAACGTCAACATAACCGATTGGTAAATACCGTTTTAGAATTGTTTCTTCTCCTAAAATTGATGAAGGTCTCCCTGTCGATGGGTACAAACAACACCGACTTCACAGAAAGCCAATCAACTGTCATCCGACGATAAAAAATGGCGGTATTTCTTGTATTCTGGTACAGTAGACAAGTATAGTGTTTTTGTCAGTTTTTTTCGTTTTCAACGGTTGTTTTTACCTTTTAATTGTTTTAAGTGGAGATAAAGGACGTTTAGAATTGATTTTTGCAACTGTTAGTACAGGGTATGTTTTATTTACCTTTTTTTTCTTGTGATGTTTGTGTAGTGGTGTATCAACAAGTGGTTGTTTACATCCGTTTAAACCAGTTTTTTTCTAATTAAAACATTGTGTTATTAACTTTTTATTGGCCTAGTGAACTAAAAGGACTCTCTTAGTGTAGTGTTTAGTGTTTTTTGTGATTTTCTTTGCGATTTTTACACTTAAAAGACGACAGGTTATATACTAAATTTATAGTAAATTTCTGTTTTTTAACAAATTATGAAGTTTTTGAAAATACCGTACTCTTGTTGTGTGCCTCTTTGTAAGAGTACCAGTGCCAGTAAAGGCCCAACGGTTTCAGTTTTTTCTTTTCCCTCAAATGAAGATTTTAAGAACAAATGGATACATGCTATTCGTAGGGAGAATTTTATTCCAACAACACATTCTATAAGGTATAATTGATGATCCTAATTGTATTTTGTTTAAAAATATAAATTTGTCTATGTTCTTAGTAGGTTTATAAGTTACATTTTCAAAGTGACGATATAGAACGCAGTACAAAATTTTATACTAATACAGGGGATATTTTGGATGTACCATTGAACAGGCTACGCTTAAAACCAGGTGGGTACCTTTTAATTTTTACTACTAAAGTGTAACACAGAAGAAAAAAATAGGTCACTGAATTAATCTTAAATTGTTAAAATGTCTTTATTTTTACAATAAATGTTTTCATTCTAAAACAACGTATAAGTTGCACTGGCAGTTTGGATCCAACTACTCTAATTTCTGCAAACGACAGGGGTGGATTATGCTACCCTAACCATGACGTTGTGATATGTGCAGCTATAAAAACTATTAACCAAAACATCACTTTTTTAAGAGAACAGAACCATAGAGAAATTGTTACAATTCTGTCTCTTAATAATATTAATGGTCTAGATTAAAATTTATTTTTGGGACATAATTGTCAAAAACATGACACAAATTATATAGTTAAAGAACTTTTATTTAAATTTTCAAATCTATTTTTAAAAAATTTGCCAAACAAAAAAATTATGTTTTAACTTCCAAAAATCATATTATGCCTCAATTGAAGCGAATAAAATCTGGCAACAAAAAAGAATAAATAGTTCGCATAACATATTTTTAATGTTTATAAGTTTGTTTATAATATCAGTATTTATTTTCAGATGATACCTGCTCAAGTATGGTGAAAACAAATTTGGTGGGGTTGTGTGATTTGTAATCTGTTTTAAAGTACATTAGTTTGTCTAGCATTTTATTTTATTTTGTATAAACTTAACATTGTTAAAACAATATTATTGTACATTTTTAATTAGAGTACTAATTTGTATTTTTTGACGTTGTTATATCCTTTTGGATTATTATAGACAATAAAGTGAAATAAATAAATAATTATATATCAAGCTCAGAAAGTATGTTAAATTTAATCATCTATTAAATTTTGTGAAAATTGTAAGTTAAAACATAATATGTATTTAATTGTAATGTTAAATGTAGTACATTATTAATTTATTCTACATTCGAAAATATTCGAACAAAACAGATAGAAATATAATGCTAATTTTTAAAAAATTTCTAGTCTACATGTTTAACATAAAAGCAGTGTAAAATGTAATGCGAAGTTCGACCAAAAAATTAATACTGCTTTGGTAAGTATGTCAATTTCTTTTTCTATAAAAAAATGTTTATTTTTTCACTTTCTTGTTTAAAGACTTAAATTAATATTAACTGGATTATACACTGCGTCTAATAAAGTTGTAACCATATGGAAAACTTTTTTCTTATTCATTTTGGGAAAAAAGTTCAGTCAATATGCAGTTATCAAATTTTATTATTTTTTAAATCCTATATGAGATATGTCAAAAAATATAAATTTTGCTCAAACAGTAAAATACCTTAGTTTTTAATATCAAAAAATTTATTTAAAAAAGTAAAAAAAGACGTACAAATATGCAGTTACAGCAGTTTAGTATAAAAATTCCTTCCATATAAATTATTATTACTTTTCTGGCAGGATACAATTATAGCGTGTTTCACCAAATCTGAATTCTTATGCTTAATTGCTGTAATTTCATATTTGTACATGCTCATTAATTCTGAACAACTTTCTTTTATAGCACTTTCTGATTTTGTCAAAAATTAAGGTACTTTACTCTTGAGCCAAATTTTATTTTTTAACATATCTCGTATAAGACTAAAGAAAATTAAAATTTAATAATTGTATATTAAGTTTTAGACCATGCAGAACTTTGTATAAATATTTTTTTTCGAAAATGAATAATAAAAAAGTTTTCCATATGGTTCCAACTTTATCAGACACACTGTATAATATGTAATATTTTACGATTAAATATTATAAAAAATATTTTGATTACGATAAACATGTCCAATAAGAAATATTTAAGTACTAAGGAACGACAGTTTATTAAACACTACTCGACTAGTAGCGCCGCCATATTGGATGTAGTTGATAGGCTTTCTGTGGAGTCGGTGTTGGTACAAATAAAGCCTTATACAACAGCTGTGCTTAAAAGTGTTATTGTAACAGTTAACGAATAATAAACCCGTGTGTATTTAAGTAGAAATCCAAATTGCTGTCCACTGAGTAAATCAAAAAATCAAAACAAAAATTACCGTCCAAAGAAATGGCTTTTTCACGAGCTTTGAACTCGTGCAAAAGTACAGAAAACATTAAAAAAAAATAAAAAGAATATCAAATTAGGTAATTTTTCATTATTTTTTCTAATATTACCCTTAAATTGTCAACAGTTTCGCTGGGAGAACAAAAACACGTTTAAATAAGTTTAAACTATGTCATACACGCAAAAATTAATTTTTATTCTAAAACCGATCATATTATTAAAAAACAGTACATACCTAAAACAGTGGCCACTACTTGAGGTAGGAGATCCTTTAAAACACTTTTATTAATCATTATTTAATAAAGCACACCTCACAAGAAATTTTTTAAATAATTTTACGTGGCTGGAAATCCTTAAAAATATTTCGGTTGGAAATGCAAAATATCATATCAAAATTAACTTGCTAACCGAACAATCAGTTTGTTAAATTTAGATTATTATTTATTTTATTTAACGTTTTATTTGCAGGCTTCTTGTGTCAATAGTTACAAACTTTTCTGATTTAATAGAAATAAATTTGTATTGTGTGAAACAAAAATATATTTTTATACACTGAATTGTATCCGCAGTTGGTTTCTTGTGAAACATTTTTTAAATATTAATACTAAATAGGAAAAATTGCTTTTTAATGTTTAAATAATTATTAGAGCATTACTCTACAATTGTCTTGCCTCTAGGGCTTTATCAAGAGTACTGTATACTAAATTTAAAAAGAGAAATATTTACAAACAGAACCATTTAACACGCTTTTCCCAAAAGGTCTCATAAAATATTATTAGGGTTTATTATGCGGCCCAGATGTGGTAATAAATTTATTTATAATTGGCATATCGGCGAAATTTATTTGATCATTGGTAGAAAGAGTTGTATTGTCTATAAGTGATTTTTTAATTTCTACTTGTTCATAAAAAGTAAAAGGTAAAAAATTAAATTTTTATGAACAACTAGAAATTAAAAATAACTTATAGACAATACAACTCTTTCTACCAATGATCAAATAAATTTTGCAGATATGCCAATTATAAATAAATTTATTACCACATCTGGGCCGCATAATAAAACCCCTAATAATATTTTATAGACCTTTTTGGGAAAAACGTGTTAAATGGTTCTGTTTGTAAATATTTCTCTTTTTAAATTTAGTATACGAAGTACTCTTGATGAAGCCCTAGAAAGGCGAAACAATTGTAGAGTAATGCTCTAATAATTATTGAAACATTAAAAAGCAATTTTTCCTATTTAGTATTAATAATATATTTTTAATTAAAAGAAAATGTTAAAAAATAATAATACCAAATGTATACATTTATAAAAAGCGTTATATTATTTGGTTTATAAGTATGACAAGGTATTTTATTTAAGAACAGGGATTATTAAATTAACAGTGCTATTAAGAATTTTATCGTATAGTTGAGCTCAAAGGTAATTTATTCTGAAAGCAATCCCGCAAAATACACAAAAATTGATTAGGTAAACAAATTATTTTGAAAAGCACAAAGCCTTTGACAGAGCTGGATTACATATTTTTATAAAAAAAAACTTTAAAAATATATTTATTCTCTCTCCTGACTTAAAAACTGACGCGTGGCGTAAAAACAAAAACTGGTTTTGGCTTAATATTTTTGATAAAATGAAGCAATTCTTTGTTGTTAATAAAATTTAACACATTTTTAAAACATTAAATTTTCTAAACGATGACGTCATATACCTCACGAATTTACACGTGTTTAAATACATCCCACGCAATGCCTTAAAAACAATATATTTAACAGAAATACATTTTAATATGAGGTTTGAAGAACATAAATCCCCTATCTAATAAATAAAGATAGTTCAAACTTTGCGAACCACTTCATTACATCTGGTCATTTATTCCCAAATGTTGATAATCCTAAAATTTTACTGCTTGAGCAAGCAGTTTTGGTATATCGGCGAGTAACAGAATAACAAAACAAGCACTATTAGTCACGCATATTTTATTATATATGCCGGTACTAAGTTAGATCGTCTCTTTTCCGTACATTGCCTATGTGTAATGTTATTTAGCTCAACCGGTATACCACTCCTAAAAGCAAAAACTTTATATCTTGAAATCAATTGAAATTTATAAAGCCAATAAAAACCTCTTAATAAAACTAAATGACCAGATGGACCTGAAAAACAGCACATTATTTACAGTTCTTCAAAAAAAATTTAGGATATACACTATTATAAAAAATGTGTTAACCATTTTATACGTTCATATATACAGGATCAGCTAACTAACTTTAACACATAGGCAATATAAGGAAAAAAATCCAACCTGAATAACCGAATATATAAACATTTCTGATTGGATTAGTCACATACATCCTTTGTTGTTGCCTTACTGGCCGCTATCCCAATACCCATTAACTTAAATACGGTGATAGAAAACAAGTTAGTTTGTGTCATTTTAATTTAAAATATTTATTTTTGTCGGGCGGGCGTATATGCATCGCACTTACTCATTAAAAACTTTATTGCGTTTATTTTTTGTAAGCTTTGTACAATGTCTGCACATGAAAAGTAAAAAAATGTTTACATTTGGTATAAACTTAAGTACATATTAACCCTAAAAAATAAAAACCATAATCATAACCTAAAAGCCTATATTGGGCTTTGTGGCAACGATTTAAAAACCTACATTTTCTTGATTCTTATCATTTGTTATCATATCACCGAAACGACAATTTTCTTTTTATTTACTTGTTTTAATTTTGTTTTTTTTTAATATTTTCTGGCGTGTACCTAATAACATATCTTCAATCATGGTATTTATTATTCGTACTCGTTTAAATGTTTAAAATAAATACTCATTATAAAGGGATTAAGCAGATACTACGTTAAAAATAAAAAAATTAGGGCAAATATTATTTATATAACTGGATACTGGATACTGCTTTGTTTATGGCTTTGATGCTAGTCAATTTGCCAGTTTCCCGCCTCCTTCCGGTCATATGATGTGCAATGTCGCATCATAAACTTTTCAGGGCTTTGTCGGTGAAAAATCTGGAAATTGAGCTTTGTAGCTCCCAGACATTCATAGCAAATGTATAATTAAAAGCTATGATATGCATAAATTGTCAGCTGTCAAACCAAAAACTGCTACTGGTCTTACGTATAAATTTCACTGTCAAAACCGACGCTTAAAGCGGCCATTTCCAATATTTGCCACAACTCAAAACACCGTGAGCATAACCTTAAACTACTTCTTTAAAATCAAAAGGCGTTTTTCTTACTCCAAAATTGCTGCGATTGCAAGTTTATCAGGCCGCTCTTGCTGCCAACCTAATAAAATTAAATAATAACCTATAGTTACCTGACCAATGGCATGAACATAAATGTGATACCCTCTTGGAGCAAACCAATACTTAACCACAGGGTTTTAGTTTAGTGAGTAAAAAGTTTACTGGACTTCGTAAAAATGAGCTGTACCAATTTGTTTAAAATATTTATTTTTTGGCACTTATTTGTAAGTATTGTTACCAGTAAAAAAAATATATTAATAAAAGTCATCCTTAATGCATTTTATTACTAGTAATAAAATACACGCAACCTATTGTTTTAGTCTAATACTCTGAGCTTAACATAACTTTGCCATTCAAATATGAACAAATACACGTCGTGTTACTTTACAAGTTCCATAAAGAATTTTTACCAATGTGTGGAAAAGACACGATCCAAATCAACGATAAAGCGAGACCGATTCCTCGTGCCATCAAAAATGTTTACATGCAGGCATTCTTTGTCTAATATCTAAGAAATTGAAAAAGAATCAACCTATCTTAAACTTAATATCCAAGTGTTTCTTTCTGAAACCAAAAACACTACCTAAGGCTAAAAACATAGTGGAGCGACGAGGATAGCAGCGAGCAAACTGCGCGACATCGCGTCAAAATCAAGCTCGTAAAATTAAATGCATAACTCGATAAGCTTGTCCAAAATTAAATTCAAAAATACATAAGAATGTTGAATAAAAAGTTATTTGAAATAAATATCCTATAATGTCAGTATGCTAAACACTTGTTTAGTTACCTATAAGACTGAGGGCTACTGTGTAATTTTGACAAGGAAGTTAGACTATTTTAATTAATATTATATAAAAACTATATATTTACTTACGTTTAGTGTCATCCTGAAGATGGCCCAGCTTGGGTCAAAAGCCCTCGACAGCTTTTTAATAAATAAATTTATACCCATTACCAAATTTAATGATTTCCATTTTGTAATAAAGGTATACTAGCCAATTAACTTTTGATTAAAAGAAATTTTTTAGTATAATACTTTGAAAATACAGTCATTTTTGGGGGTTAGTTGTTTATTGCATTATTGCGTTTAAATAATAAATAAAATTAAAAAAATGTCTTAACATTAAAAAAAAACAAAAAAAAGTATAATCATCTTCAAATTTAAAATCTAGAGAAGCTGTGTTGTATTTATCGATGTCTTTTTAATTCAAGAGTTTTTAATACGTTTATATAAAACGTTTTAAAACTTTTTTTACTTGAACTTTCGGACCTAAAGTGTACCTAAAACGTAAGATTTCCAAACATTGTGTGTTATTAGGGATGTTTATATAGGCCCGTAATCAAATATAAAAACATTTAACAGTTCTCTTAAGCTCGATAAAAAGTGACAGAAACTGTAATACAACAATACTTTTTTTTACTACAAAAACAGCCCAAGCAGCAAGCTGACGTCATTATGACGTCATTTTAAGTCATTTTTTGGTCATAGGACGTCATCAGACCAAAATTTTGACATTGTTTTAATGACGGGTTTTTGACGTCGTTGAAGTGACGTCTTCTCGACGTTATTTTTTCGTCATACTAGCTTATAAAAATCTAATGATGTCATGTTTAGAAAACCCGCCAGAAAAATTTTGTGACATTATATGATTCGTGTCAAAATCCAACCGGAATATTATATGACAGAAAAATAAGACTAATAATTTTACAAAATTATAATAGGAAAAAACTCTATCGATAGATGGCGTAATGGACAATAAACTACTACGCTTATTCAACATCTTCGCTTTTTATCGCCTACACCGTACCGATAGGACCAAAATAGTTCGAGACCGGTCTGCGGTTGGTGATTTCAATTAGCTTTAAAAGAAATATTTTCGGCTAGTGTTAAAGTCTGTATCTTCAGGCTGGACAGTGTCCCGAGAGATGCGACCTTGCAATTTTTACTCTTTGCTTGCAGTGCAGAAAATTGCAAGCAGTAAGGAGTTTTTTCCTATTTCAATTTTTAAATAAAATACCGTATCATTTTGGCTTAAAAAAGTATATACGTCAATTTTTCGTCATCTTAAAGACGTCATTATGACGTCATTAACGGGACGTCTTTTGTTCTGTGACTTAGGGAAGTCAATTTAACCTCATTTTATCGTCATCTTATGACGTCTTTGCTGACCAAATGTGATTAAAAATGACTAAAACGAGACGTCAATAAGACGTCAGCTTGCTGCTTGGGAGCTGACCATGTCCATAATGCGTATAAAATCCAGAACTAAAATTTTAGTTCCAACAAAAACCTAAGGACTTAATGACTGCTAATCAGGTTCAGAACCGGTAAGGAACCGATCCCATTGTGACCTGCAAACACAAAACTATTACTAAAAATTCAAGATTTTCCTAACCGCCAATGCTGCTATTATTATGTCCAAATAAACCTTGTCAACATGCATTTTGTTTTCATTAAAAATTTATGGGTGAATTCGTAACCTTGACGTATCTCTACTAGGTGTACCCATAAATAACCTACATTTAAAAACTTCGTGGCTAGTAGAATTTTTGGAATCTTTACGTCCAGTCCGCAAATCCTTGCGTTTACGAGCATATATAAAAATCATGATCAAATACAATATTGACTCGCCCTTTCTCACCTTGTTTTCCATGCTGCCAACGAAAAAGCCCAGTCTCCAATCGTTTTTGGCCGAGTTGACATATGTCCGAAGGGAGTTCTTGCTGGCTCTTACCCGGTGTGGTGGATGTAGAAGATGTGTTGGTTCCCCGAAAAGATAGGAAACTCATGCTAAATTGAAGGCATCTTTCTTTTGGAATTAGGCGCTGTGAGCTAGGATTCCTATATGCTGATGGCTTGTCCGTTTGGTATTGAACATAAGGTGTTTCCTAAATGGCGGAAAATGGATGGGCATGCCGCGGAAGTTGTCAGTTTTGACAGTAAAGGTTATACGCAAGACCAGTAGCACTTCTTGGTTTGACAGCTGACAATTTATTTATATCATCGACTTAATATTTCAATAGCTACACTTTATAAAAAAGTTTAGGAATCTCCGGAACCACAGGCTAGATTATCAAGAGTTTCGACCTACAAAGCCCTGGAAAGCAATAAGACTGGAAAGGAAAGAGCTGGCAAATTTTCTATGTAGCAGAACCAAATAACAAGATCAAGATCAACGGAAAAGCCAGAAAGCATTGATAAATTCTGCCCGTTAGTCTGTTTGGTGCAACCTTTGGTGACGACAGGTGATGTGATGTGTAGGGCCGAAGCGTTTTTACGCCTATTTAAAGTGTGTTTTCACTTGGTGAACGTTTATGGCCGAGTGGGCAACAAACGTTATCAAAAAAGGATTCTTTAAGAAGTCACACGTGTTTAAGTCAAATT
Organism: Listronotus bonariensis; assembly: GCA_014170235.1. NCBI lineage: Eukaryota > Metazoa > Arthropoda > Insecta > Coleoptera > Curculionidae > Listronotus > Listronotus bonariensis. The sequence goes on along the minus strand of JACEGR010004820.1, from coordinate 30,336 downwards.
TGACTTACGATAACTTAATACAAAATGATTAATTTTATTTTGCAAGAATGTGTAATTTGCCCGGCATAAACAATTACTACAAAAAATAAGGTAATCATGTTTTTGCGGCATTTGTTAATAATGTTTCATTAAGTTTGTTTGTTAACGAAAAAGAAAACTTTACGTAAACTTTTGTATATGTACTTAAGTATTATAGTTTAAATTTTTTTAAATTAAATAAATAAAATTGATGCAATGCTTTATAATATGCTTTAAAAAGCTATTATACCAGGATATTAAAGGAATTTTTGGGAATAAAAGGGAAGGAACTGGTTTAATTTAAAAAAAAGTATTTATTTTAGTTATTTTAAAAAGCAACTGTTAATAAGTTGATTTTTTTATGACATGTTTATGTAGAATCCAGTGGTGTAGTATGATTTTTTTTTAAATTAAATATTTTTTGAGGTGAGAAGTAAATATACAGGGTGTTTCCTAATTGGGGTTGCAAAATTTAAGGGATATTCCTAAGCCAATAAAAAAAACTTTACATAAACATAGGTCTAGAAAAAATGTTTTGTTTCTAAAATGCAGGCTGTTAGGTATTAAAAAATCGGGTTTTTAATAATATCCTCAATATGCCCTTTTCCGATTTTAATACAATTTTACTTAAAAATACAACTTTTTGTTTTCTAATATTTTTACGTAGTTTGCTTAGTGTTTTTTTTTATTATTAATTCATAATTTTGATAACATTTTTAAATTTAAAAAATAATATGATACTTCATTCATTTTATTTTTAAGACATCCGAATCACGAAATGTTTATATCAATAGTGTTTAGTGACGATATTAAAAATTATCACTAAATTGCAATATGTAATTAGAAAGAGATTTTAGTGTTAAAATAGAATATTCTATTTAGTGTTCGAAAAATTTTAAAAACTCTTCGGTCAGTTTAATAAAAATTTAAATTACAAAACATTATTTTTATTTAATAAAATAGAATATCATCATATCACTAAAGGTGGAAGTAAAATAAGTAATTTTTTAGGCTTTCATACCCTACTAACCAAACAAATTTTTCGGAAACCGTTTGTAAGAAACCAAATATTTCTATTTTTCTATTACCAAAATACTGGTGTACCTTAACTTTTAAGTGGCTTTAAAATATAAGGTCAATATCTTTATCTGCTACAAAATATCGTTACTTTAAAAATTACCCAAATACCCAATTTGGATGGTTATATTTCCGAAAGTAATAAAGTTAGATGTACTAAATGTGGTATTTTTTTAGGCTTATTTAATGATCTTTTAATTGATGATACTGGTGATTTACATGGTAGGACAAAAAGTTCATATTTTTTTAATGAAGCACCCAGTACATTACATCACCATAAAGTAGGTATATATTTTATATACATACATATCTTAAAAAGAGGTTTAGAAAAATACCACATTAAAAACATCATACATTATTAATTTCAAAAATATGATCATCCAAATCAGGTATTTAGGTAATTTAAAGTACTGCTATTTGTAGTAGGTTAAGATAGTGACTTTATATTCTAGGGTTATAAAGTACTCGCTAGGAGCTTTTAAACGATGTGCCACTAAACACCTTTTTTAATGTGTATTTCAACCAGCCGCCATCTTAAAATTTTCATATGTCAATTTTACTCCAAAATAAAGTACTTGTCTAAATTTAGGACTACCCCCCAGCTTTTGAGTTTTTGGTATTTTTTCATACAAAATTATATATTATAAAGGTATTGACTTTATATTCTAAGGCTATTAATTAGTCATTAGGAGCTTTAAAATGATGTACCACAAGACCCTTCTTTTTTCCAAAATGGCGCCCATCAATCAAACACCACGCGATTCAGCCTACAATTACACCATTTAATATACCAACTTTAAATAGAAAGGACAAAGTAATACTACGGAGATTAAGAATTGAACACACCCGCCTACACATGGTTATTTAATGGAAGCTGGTAACCCTCCCATCTGCGACCACTGCAATAGTCAACTTACTGTACAGCACTTCATTTCAGAGTGCCCAAAACATGAGGAATTTCGCCACAAAATTAGTATAGACCTTAAACAAAATCTGTGTACCCCCGGAAGGTGCAAAGACATTTTATATTTTTTAAAAGACATTAACTTGTACTGTCATATTTAATTAAAAAATAGGTTTATATTGTAATTGTTAATTATATATATATATATATATATATATATATATATATATATATATATATATATATATATATATATATATATATACATATGTTGTGCCAATGACCATGGCAGTCGAGGCACGTTAAATTAAATAAATAATAATTAATAATTTAATTAAATATTATATATTATATTACATATTATATAATTAAAAAGTGCGTAAAACACAAAACAACATTTACTATTATATTAAGTTAATAACTAAATATTTTTTACAAGAATATAGGTAATTAATTCTCAATCAATTTATCAATATATTTTTTTAAGGTTACTACGTTTTTAAGTAAAATAGGTTTATTTTTATGTTTAGGGATTACATTATTTATACAAACATAAGTTTCTTTTTATTAAAAATGTATTTAATAGAAAAGCTTAATATTTTATTTTTTTTTATTTATGCAAAGGTGGCTGCCTTTACCACCTTTTTTAAAGGTATTGATAATAAATTTATAGAATATACAGGGTGTTTTCTAACAACGGTACAAAACTTTAAGGTGTAATTCTTAATATTATTTTATAAAAAAAGTTTCTATAAAAATATGTCCGGAGCTGCTTTCTTACCGAGATACAGGGCGTTAAAATTTAAGAAAAAATCAGTTTTCTAAATAATTTTAATATGCTTAGGCCGATTTCGATAAATATTAATACACTTAATAAAAGTAAAAAGCGCTTATTTAGCCCTAACCAGGTTATTATTATTGGGTCCAGTGGCGTACTTATATTATTGAGAAAAAGAAGGTACGCCACTGACTTTTTTGACGTCCTTATATTTTTTCATAATTAAACAAATATTAATACAACTTTTTAATATCCTGTACTTTATTTGTTCTCTTCGTTTTCGATAAAGAATATGAAAGCTACTTTAATTACTTCTAAAAAGTACCCAAAGACAACATGATATAAAAAGCAAAAGTTGATATAAAACAACTATTTGCCTTAAAATATATTAGAACTCGTGTATTTTACCGAAAATTGTCAATTTCCCTACTTACTAAGATCAAAATTCTTTATTTTTTATTTTTTTTTATTTTAAATTTTATTTTAGGCTGTTTAATTAATTTTATATACAGAAAATTAAAAAGTTGTATTAATAATTGCCAAATTCTAGAACAATATAAAAACGCCAAAAAATGTCATACAGTGGCATACTTTTTTTCTCAATAATATTAAGTTGCGTTGCCCACTGAGACGCCACTAACCCAATAATAACAATCCTAGGGCCTAATAAGCGCCTTGTTACTTTTATTAAATTTATCAAATTTCAGCAAAATCGGCCAAAGCATATTAAAAATATTTAGGAAAAATTTTTTTTTCTTAAATTTTAACACCCTGTATCTCAGTAACGAAGTAACTTCGGACATATGTTTATAGGAACTTCTTTTCATAAAATAACATAGGGAATTACACCTTGAAGTTTCGTACCTTTTTTAGGATACTAATATTTACCGTTGTTAGGATACTAATATTTAAAAAATATTCTTTATAAACATAATGAAAGGTACAAAGGTAGCAAACATATTTTAAAGTTTACATAAGTACCTGGAATAGCTTACCCTGAATTATTTATCTGTCAATACAATTGAGCATTATCTGTTTACAATTTGTTTGGTCTCTAGTGTATAAAAGCAAGAGTATATTGTAAACGAAATCATTCAAAAGCAAAACAGTTGATAAAAAGCATTTGTTTTAAACGCATCTTTTGCAATAAGCAAAGTATGGTACATGAGAAGGTCTCAAATTTAACAAGTTTAAACGATTTGCAGCCAAATATTAATAATAATAGTTTAACCAACCATAAGACAAGACTTCTTATTATTTAAAATGGTTATAGAGAGCAGTATTTTAAGGAACATTTTTCCCCAGTTGGTAGCTACCATTTTGGGTATGTAAAAGAGTTTTCATTTAATTTTTTAGTGTATATGGGTCAATCAACTTTTTGTCCCAGTTTGATTTTTTTATATATTTATGAACTTTTTTTTGTATTACCTGTTTACTTTTAATAATAGCTCATTGCTTTGTTAATTTTAATCTGCAAGAGCACTTTAAACAATTTCAACAATAAAACCAGAAATATCCACATTTGGTACGTCTCATGTACAAAAAATTCGAACGCAAAACAACCAGGATCAAAAAGCAGGGTCACTACTAATAGAGGTAACTAAGTTGATAATTATTAGGCATTACCATATCCCAAGAAGAATCAAATTTTCCTACGCAATTCAGTTATGCAAGTAACTGATTTTTTAAGAGACTGGTGGCCCACGGAAATTTTTTAAACTTTTTAAACTTTAAACTGTTCAAAAGAACATTTGACACGTTATTATTATTTTTTATTTTACAGTAAAATTTATATACAGTACTATTTCAAACACCATAATTTATTAAAAACTTACCCAAGTTATTCAAAAGACTGGGTTTTCAAGAGACTGGTTGTCCGACAAATTTTTTTGAATTTTCTATACCCTGAATGGCCTGATTAAATACATTTTATTTTTAACATTTTTTTAATGCTCACAGTATCATTTAGCTCGAATACAATCCAAAACACCATTCATTATTATAAAATATTAATTAATTACGTATTTTTGTTGGTTTTCGGACGGACATGTTAAAACGTCTCCTCCGTGGCGCCGTAGGCAGAGCTTTGATCTTCAAAGCCAGAGGTCGACGGTTCGATTCCCAGCGGGGAGACATATTTAGGTAGTAGTTATTTAAAAATAACGACCGTGGTGGCACTACCGCGTTGTCTAAAAGGTACTGTGAAATGCATAACTGCATGTTTCAGTGCTTGGACAACGTTGACGGAACAGGGGGAACAATAGGTTAAACATCTAATAACCAGACACCCACGGTACTCTGGTATTTAGGCATATGCCTTCGTGGGATGTCAAAAAGATTTAAAAAAAACAATTTTTTGCGAAAGTTGGGCAACTTAGGCCTCAGTTATGATAAAAGAAATGACAAATGGTCGTAAATAATTACCAAGAACACCGACTTACCGACAGTGTAAACACTACGTCATTTGTACTTTGATTTAAAAAATATCGTGGTTGTCCGACGGACATACGGTAAACGAAGTTTTCCTGCAAACAGATGAAGGTATATTAAAAAATGCCAAACTAAACAATTCAAAAAAGCCTAGCATATTTTTGCCTAATAAGTACTATATCTATACAGGGTGTACCACCGAGAACTGCCGCGATCGATTTCTCGAAAAGTACGCTTTGGGAATTTTTGAAAATTTGGTATATTATAAAGTCAGTGGGGGACATACAACTAAAATATTTTGACAGCTCTTTCACTTCCGGTTATACCAGAAGTTTATGTCAACTTCCTTATTTTAAATTAACACTCTATATATTGCGTAAAATTATATACATAGGTTATGTATAATGTTCTATACCTTAGTCCAACCGTTTTTGACTCATTTTAAAGTTTATGTCAAAAATGACGTTTGCAAGCCATTACATAACCATCAATTTCCTCTGAACATAAGCCTTTATTATGAGTGGGGGTTGGGTCAGTCAGTCACAGGTATAGTCAATCATATTCGCAATGCTATCCATATATTTAAATACAGTTCTTGTAAGTTTTGATCTTTAATAAAATACAAAAAATACAGAAAAAGCACATTCTAATCAGACAGAGAAGATTTTTAACTTTTGAGTTTATCAAACAACATACACTCATCTTATTATCCGATTTAAAGTTTACAGTTAATTTTAATTGGACTAATTTAAAGTCTACAGTTAATTTTAATGAAAAACTACAAAGTTTGATAAGTTCGGATTTTTCTGGAAATTTTTTTTATAATACAATAAAGGCCAAGATTTAAGTACTGATTAAACAGTTCACAAACAGTTATCCAACACTAACTCTTTGCTTATGAGTGGCCAGGTTTTGCAGAGCGGAGACACTTTTAACCTTGTGGGCGTCACATATTTTTCTCCTTCCAATTTATACACCTTGCATGTGTCTCAAATTCGACCCTCTCTGGAATATTGTTCTTATGTGTGGGGAATGGCATCCCCTACAACCTTCAGCATTCTTGATGCCATTCAAAGAAGAGCTGTTCGTCTTATTAATGATCCTTTACTTACTCAAAGACTTCCTTATCTTGCCCATCGTCGAGCTGTGGGAGATCTATCGCTCTTCTATACATACTTTTACTGCTTCTGCTCCGACGAATTATCCAGTATAGTCCCTCCTCTTGCAGCTCCCAACAGATAAACTCGTGGTGCCGCACGTATACACCCCTATACGGTCCAATTGGACAGGCCCCGAACTTCCCATTTCGTTTGTTCTTTTATCCCTAGAGTTTCTAGACTGTGGAACCTACTGCCAGCGGAGGTCTTTCCCTCCCAAAATCTGCAAGTTTTTAAGTCCCGTGTTAACAAACTTCCTCTTACCTTGCTTAAGACCCCCACGGTACGTTAGTATTTAGGCTTTCAGCCTTCGTGGATTGTCCAAAGATAAAAAAACCTTTTCTTGACCCAAGTTATTGTAGCGTCTAAAAGACAGTTAAAAAATTTACCCTCAATTGGTTTTTCCGGAAAAGCTAAAGGCTTAGCAGGGGCCGGTGTAACAGATTGACGCTTAACACGATAATTCTAGTTTTGGTTTTAAACACAAGTTCAATATCAAGTTTCTAAGCCAATTAATTTTCTGTTAAAATGGCACTTTTATAGCCTGTATTTCTATCACAGACAACAAAAATTACAGCATTTTTTCAAAATTTCGGTGCATGTACTGAGATCCATGTCTGTTCATTTAAGGGTTTTCTAACAACATTTTTTAAAAAAGTATGTCATACCAAACAACCATAAACTTTTTTCTCAAAAACCCATGGTTGCTTCCTCCAAAAAAAATTGAGAGTTTTATTAGCTTTTTAATATGTCTTACGGATTTGGAGATATTCCGTTAAACCATTAAAAAAACACCCTGTACAATCACTCTTTTTATTTTTACAATATTTAAACTAACTACTAGACACTATAATTACCACACTGACTTTAAAATTTTTAATATAAATTCGTCAAATTATATTGACAGATATTAAATTACTTTAAGGGTTCCATAGTAAGTAAGAACTAATTTATTGTAGTTTTAGGTGCAATAGATGACTAGTTTAAAACTTTAAATTTGACATTTCTGAGTTTTATGAGCCAAGGTATTAGATTTGTTCCAGCAGGCTGTCAGAAATGTTTGCAACCGTTTGGATTCTGCGCACGTCAAATTTGTCGTTCCAGCAGTGCCATGGTTCTAACATTATACAATTGTTTGTTGTTCCAGCAGTAGTTTTAGGATGTTGGAAACATATTGGAAACTGTTTGAAAAGTTTGCAAACTTTCTTTAAACATTACTGACAATTTTTAACATAACCTTTCTTGTATTGATGTATAAGCAGTATGCACGCCTTGTTTATTTTTCGTTCCAGCAGAAAACTGTTGCCAACATTTCTGTCTAATGTTTGTAACAATTTCTACGTTTTACGATTGTTGCTAACATGTTTCCAACATTCTGCTGGAACAAACCTAATTTAGGCGTCGTAAATGCCACTAATTTGATAACGGACTGCTTTACACAGGGCCGTACAGAGGGAAGGAAATGTTGGCAATTGTCACATCCACCGAAGAGGTGTGAATAGGTTTTTTGGCAGAAGTGGGGGTGTAAATAGAGTGTTATAGGCCTTTTATAGCCGTTTTCCCTCCCCTCTTCTCCGAAAAGAAATATAAGTGGAAAAGTAATGCCCCTTTTTTTTGCTCTTCACTTTTTTCTGGATGACGTTTTTTTTTCTTTGATTATTTCCTGCCCCTTCCCGAACCAATTTCTGGGTACAGACGTGGATTTACACACCCTATTTTTGCCTCCCAACGTGTGTCACTAAGCTTTTTATAGTGTATAACCTCAAAAGATAGATTTAAATTTTCCTTTAATAAATAAAAGTAAAAAACTTTAACAGTCTTTAAAGTATCCCGAACAAAACAACTGATTTTACGGATGACTTAGCGGCATTAATCTATCTATCTTACTTATCCGTATAACGACGTTACTGGATGTAGGGTTTGTATAACGTCCATGATGGCACTACCGCATTGTCTAAACTCTAAAGTGAACTGCGACAATGTAGTAAAATCACTGAGCGTGTCTACCTAAGTTCACATCATATGTAAAAGTTTTTATTATTAATTTTACGAAAAAAGTTATTAATTATAAAAAGTTCTGCACGGTCTAAGACCCAAAATGCAATCATCAGATGTTAATTTTTTTAGTGGTATACTAGGTATGTCCAAAGAAATAAATGTTGCTTATGAGAAAAGTACCCTAATTTTTCGTATTTCATATTGAAAATTTTTATAAAGAAATTATGTTTGGAATTAAAAATAACTTTTAAATATGTAAACTTGTTTATTGTAAAAAAACCTTTTTTATTTTTTTATGCGGTAACGCTGAAAGTTAAAGTTTGGTATTATGGATTATTAACAGTAAAATATAATATGTAAAGAGAGCTTAAGAAATGCCAGAACATCAAAAGTAACAGAAACGCTCGCTATCGCAAAAAAAGGTTTTCCTAAAAATAAACAAGTTTAAATATTTAAATGGTATTTTTAATTGTAAACATGGTAACTTAATACAAATTTTCGATATTATGAAAAATAGAGGTACCTTTTTCCTAAAAAAATATATTTGTTGATAAACCTCGTATACCACTGCAAAAATTATTATCTATAATAATTGCATTTTAGGTTTTAGCTCACGCAGAACTTTTTATAATAATTTTTTTCGTAAAATAAAAATAAAAAAATATATATATGGTGCGAACTTAAGTAGATATGCTGTATTTGAACAACCTTATCGAAAGTAGGAACATCTAAAAATACGGCAATCACAGAACTTAGCACTTACGATTCGTTCGTCATTAAGATAAATATTTAAGTATATTTTTACGATTCAGCAAAAAAAAGCCACGTGGTCATCGGTTCTGTATCATTTTTAAGTTATTTCCCTTTTTGTTGCTCGCACGCTATTTAAACCACGCGGTTAGAAAGACATCGTTGATTGCCGTCTTTACTTCTATGACGCATCTGGCTTTTTCTTAGCTGAAATCTGCATACAATTTATTTTATTGGGATAGTCAATGAAAATAGCATTTCTACTTCTTTATCAAGTTTTTATTTATATTTTCTTGCAGGCTTTTAAAAGTAATAAACATGTTAGAAAGATTAGTCAACAATTCTAAATTTAAAATGTTATTTAATTTATCATTAAAAAAATATTTACACATATCAGTAACATTGTAAGTTTGATTCATTTTAGATGTGTCAATACCAATTAATAAATATTGTGGACAAATTAAAATAAGCATATCTTTACTCGTTGGATACAGCAATAAATATTTTCATTGGTGCTGCTTATGAATTTAATAACACCTTTGAAGTATCATATTGTTTTTATTACCAAAAAACTAACTTTTAACCTTCTTAAACTCTTTTAACGTGTAGATTTGCAGTAACAAAGTTCCGTAATTGCCATATGTTCACAGAGGGACTTTAAAGGGCATTTCTCTGTAAGCTCGTACAAATGCTCTCCCTGGAAAATATTTTAAACATTTGTCAAAAATCCATGTCCTATTTTAAAAAATACTGCATACGGCAAGGATGCCAACTTCACAACAATTTGCGTTTTGTTGTACTAAAATAAACATTTGTGAATTTTATGGGTAGTTTTTTCTATTATGCAGGCAGGAGACTTAAAAATCAGGGGACAAACTTTACAGGTGTTTACTAAATATAATAATGACACCTTGTTTTACGAAAATAATTTAAATACATTTCTTGATAATATACTAAATGTTTAATGTATGTACTTTTAACAATTTCTTCGTAGATCTAATTTTTAGGCAAAAATACAGTGTTGGGGACTACCAAGGGGACTTCATTTTTAGAGATCCTATCACTTCTAGAAAAAAATTAAAACGGTTATGGCTCTAAAAATAATGAGCCCGTAAATGTTTAGGATTAAAGTTTTATTAGGAGTTGATGAGTGATATTTATTTAAATATTTGTATCACTTTTGAAAAAATCGCTCGGAACAAGCCGATTATAAATTTGCAGAGAATCGCCCTAAAATAGGACAACAAACAAAAAATTTAAATTTTTAGGAAAGTCGTGTATGGCTTCTGCTTTTGCTTAATAAGAAAACAAAATTCACGTGGCTCCAAAAGAACAAGAATGTAAAATAGACCAAAGAAGAACTGATTTTAATTTAAATAATTAAGTAAAATGTTAAATCAAAAAGGTTTGTACATTTAAAAAGGATCTTAAATCTAAAATTAAACATTTATATTTTTAGATTTTTTTATATTTGTTTTACACCTTTTTTTTATTTTATTAAGCTGGTTTTAATAAACAATTTATTCTAATATCAATTTTTTAAAATATGTTTGAATACAAAAATGTTAAAATTAAAAAGATGTAAAACATGAATTAATATAAATTTGATGCTAAAAAAAATGTTTATTTTATGTGAAATTTCAGATATGGGATCCTTATTTAATTCTTAAGATGTTTTTAACATTTTACTCAATTATTAAAATTAAAGGCAGTTTTCTCTTAGTATACTTTTTTAATTTTTGTACTTTTTGGGCCCCTGTACAAAACAAATATCTCAAAGTGAATTGTGTTTTTTAAGAAGTAAAAGCAGGTAACATACACTTTACATTATATACACATCTAATTTTTTGGTTCATTTATCCTATTGTAAAGTCCATCCTTGGACATACTGTAAACAGTGTGTCTACGTAAGTTGGCGTCATATGGAAAACTTTTTTATTATTTATTTTACGAAAAAAGTAATTCTTTAAAACAACTTTTGTATGTTCCAAAACCTAAAAAGCAACAATCAGATATCAAATTGTATAAGTCATCTACGGCCAAAAATGTAATTTTTACCTATAAGTTAAGTACCAGTATTTTTGCAACTATCAAAAATTGTTGTAAAAAGAGATTTTTCAAAATTGAAAATTACTTCTTAATATACAATTTTGTACAAAAAAAATTCTGCGATATTGGTGAAGTTTTTGGGTTTAACCATAGTGCAATACATTTAATGATTAGTTATTTCAAAGGACAATTTTAAATATAATAAAATATATATATTTTTTTAATTTAGTGTCATTATTAAAGAATAAATGTGCAATGCACTAATATACAAACTTAAATTTTCTCGATTTTAACAGATTTTTTTAATAAACAACATTGCATTTTAAAAGTAATTTGTAATTCCAAACATCTTTTCATTTTAACAATTTTTGATATATGCAAAAATACAGATACCTTACTTTTTAGCAAAAATATATTTTTGGCCAAACCTCGAGATAACTGACATAATTTGATATCAAAGGGGCAATTCCATTGAGGCAACACTGGGCGACATATCGCATGCCACAATAAATTTTATTATTATTATAATTATTTTAATAGTAGTTATAAAATAAATTAATAAATTGTACTTAGTATTTTTTTATTTTATTAATAAAAAACATCTATAATAATAAGTTAATATACCATTAAAATTATTAATAAATAAATAAAATTTAATGTGGCATGCGATAGGTCGCCCAATGTTGCCTCAATGGAATTCCGCCTTAATGATTGTTTTTAGGTTTTGGTCCAGGCATAACTTTTTATAGGCAAAAACTTTTTTAGTAAAATTAATAATAAAAAGTTTACCATATGACGCCAACTTACGTAGACACACTGTATGTATGACATTTACAGTGAGGTTGCTTGGAATAGATTTATTTTAAAGTCAGTATTTTGTTTTTTTTTTCAAAAAATCCGATACGTCGACTTTTATTTTTGGCTGTAATTTCCTTTAGGGTTACTTTATGTCTACAGGGTAGCCCAAAAATAGGTGACTTTAATATTTTTAATGAAAACATACAATTTTTGTTACATTTTTAAATTTTGTTACATTTTGAAATTTTGCATCAAATTTTATCTATGTTTTATGTACCACGTCATTTAACTAAAGTTTACAATAAATTACTATTAATTTCTTACAAAATTTACGAAGACAAGTAAGTTAAAAGAAATTCATTTTAAATTGAAAAAGGGAGCCCTATTGCTTATGTCACTAGTTGAAAAAATAAATTATCAGTGTTATCTATGACCTTTGGTAGTGTTCGGTTACTTCATAATTTAGTTATCGGTTATATTATAAATATAACCAAAATTTTACTACCGGGTAATAAAAAGTTTTCTAAAAATGCAGCTAAAAATAATTAATTGGGTACGTGCTGTAAAAAGTGACTTGACAACAGCATATATTATCATTCCATTAACATTTTGTACTGCTCTTTGGTTAACAACAGTTGACAACTAAAACGGCTTAACAAATTAATTTAAAAAATTATATTAAAACCCTAATATTTATTTCTTTGAAGGTACTAGACAATGTTTAATTTTCATGATTACTACTTTCTTAAACTTTCATTATCTCCTATTTTTAACTGCTACTCGACGTTTCGAATTGTGTAGCTCCAACCATTTTGATGGGGTTATCACTTTAAAACGGTTAGAGATAAACACCATTCGAAACTTCGAGTATTACTTAAAAATTAAAGACAATGGAAATCCAACAAAGCAGTATTATTAAGTACACTGAGTATATTATTTCTATTAAAAATGTTATAGTGCTTTGCTTCCTAAGGGGTACAGTAATTAGTACTAAATAACTTATCCTAAAACTTAATATTTTTTGGTCCTACTTTTGGGTTTACCCTATACTTAAAGATTTAACAGATTAGATATGCATTAAGGTCTAAAAACTTAGAGAGAATTATATGCATGTTTGCTACTAAAGAATATTTTTAACGGAGGGTGAAATGAATTTTGAGTGGAAAATCAGCACAGCCTTATTTATACCAGCATTTTACAAAAAAATAGTACCTCTATCTCAATATATATTTTTTATATCTGTGATATACGGCCAAAGATAAGTTTGGAATTTTTAGGTAATTGAATAATCTAAAGAGAAACCCAATGAAGATACATTTGTAATCGGGTACATTAAACATACCAATGACACTTCACCGCATTATTGTTTAAGTAGTTATATCTTACACCTTCAGAAATTAAATATTATACAAGTAAAACAATTAAACTACAAGTATAAAATAATTTAATTTAAAACCATTAAGTAACTCTGAAGTGTCATTTTTTTAACCTTCTATATTTTTTAATATAAGTGTTATTATAAAAAGCAGTACAAAAATCCATACACAAAAACTAATTATAAACAAAAACATACGTATTTAAGTTATTAAAATAAGCAATATCCTGTAAAGAGTGGATTATGTAATAACTTAAATTTTTACGTAAAAATGTATGCGATATTCTTTTACTTTTATTTAAACAATAAGTATCTGCCTTATTCTAAAGCAGCACTATTTAAAACACTCTACTAGTACATAATATTATGCGAGTAGGGTTATAGTCTTTGCTTATTTTTTACATATAAAGTAACAACGTTAGTGTTATGCTGCGTCCACACTTGCAACAATTTGCCGCGTCGAATAGCGCGAAAAAGCCCCACATAGCGCTGACGTGGACGTGGATGAAATTCACGTGGTTCCAAGGGCTTGGGAAATGATTCCGCGGTCAGAGCAAAATAAACCAAGGAGAGCAAAACCACTTCGCGTCGGCGTCTTTGATCTTTCGTGGTAAATTTTTGTGACCTTGCGCCATTTTGCTGGCCCCAAAGTATATTAGAACAGACTGGCCCACTATGAAACAGCATGGTTGGATTAAGTAAAAATATAAATATTAAATTATGATTTTTTTTAAATATCGGAATAAATATTTTAGTAGGTATGTTTCGAATGTTGGATTATTTCATTGTTAAATTGTTAAATGATAAAAAAATACAATGGAATTGTAAGGGCGTCGGTCTCATATATTTGGTCAAAATAAAATAAAAACAACTTTGTATATATCAGCAAAAGGATGATTGTTTTTTAAAAAGACTTAAATTTTAAGTTTGTTATTGTTGAAAACGCGTTTGGGTTGCGATTATTTTAGCTTTCTTACTATATGATTTTACAAATAGAGGGTGGCCATTTGAAAATGAAACAAAGCTAATTTTGGGAACTCCACTTTGTTTAAAGAAAAACGCTCGGACATGTGGTTTTTTATTTTAAGGAAAAACATTGTGTACCCACTTTGACCCCTATGAACTGCAATCGTCTAACAGGGGTGAGACTTACCCCCAAATTTTAAATGAAACGATGGATCGAGTGAAACATTATTTTAAAGGTCTTTCAACCCTGATTACAAATGTCAAGTTTAAAGTATCTGCTATATTGTTTCCGTAAATATGGCAGCTTGTTAAAATTTTGATTTTTTCTTTTTAATTCATAATAATTAAATTACCTGTAAGAGCAAGCTACTTTATACTAAGGGTATATGAAAAAGGTTAAACTATCTTCAAAATAGGATATCAATTAGTCTTTCTGGCGAGGGTACGTGTAATTCATTCTTAAATTTTAGTGGTGAATCAACCCTCGCCAGAAAGATTAATTATTAATATCTTATTTTAAAGATCATCTAACCTCTATCTTATCCCCTTACTTGAAAGTAGCTTGCTCTTACAGGTAATTCAATAAAAAAATAAAAACCAAAATTTTGATCAGCTGTCATATCAATAGAATCTATAGCCGAGACTTCAAATTTGGCAGTTGTAATCAAAGTCCAAAGACCTTTTTTTTATTTATTTCTATTTTTTTCTCTTTAAAATTGAAAAATGTAAACACTACATCAAATTAGACATCATCGATTGATATTGATACTGTCAGTCAACTAAGCTTACACAGACATAGTCATAATTATCCAAATATAAGTAAAAGATATAATTTAATATAAACACATAAAATTTTACTTAATATTTTTTTTTATTATATCACTTGACCTATAATCTACATCTACTTTAGGTAAAGTATTACTAACGTCAGGGGTGTTCCAGACGATAGGACCGGAGGGGTTTGTGTTGATGTCGAGGGAGATAAAAGATCAGGTTGTACTGGGACTGTAATGGGAGCCACTGACATATCTAGAAAAAATAATGTATTAAGTTATATATTTTTATGCTTATACAGCATTATTAACTTAACGAAAAAATGCCTCCTCATAAAAAGTCCTGCTTGATAAGAAAATACATTTTTACAAAAATAATTGTATGTTGGATGTACAGAGTGAGATAAAAAAAGACTTGTTTCCAAACTAATATACAGGGTACTTCCTAACTACGGCACGAAACTTTAAAGGGAGATTTGTCATATCATTTTATAAAGAAAACTTCCTATAAACATAGGTCCGGAGTTGCTTCGTTTCTAAGGTACAGGGCGTTAAAGTTTTGAAAAAATATTTTATAAATATCTTAAATACCCTGAATCCGATTTGGTAGAAATTTGGTAAGTTTGTTTATTTCTAAAGATCTAACTAGATTGACTTTATTGGGTCCAGTAGCGTCTCAGTGGGCACAACAGCCAATATTATTGAGAGAAAAATGTACGCCACTGACTTTTTATGGGTTTTTTTCCTATAAAGCAACTATAAATACAACTTTTTAGTATCGTAAATTTTTTTGTATCTGGCTTAGTATTTAAGATATTTATAAAAAAAAACAACCTTCTAAAAAATAATAAACGCCCTGTATCTCAGAAACGAAGCAACTCCGGACATATTTTTATGGGAACTTTTTTTATGAAATGACATAAGAAATTACCCTTTAAAGTTTCGTACTGTAATTAGAAAATAACCTATATCTTAACTTAGAAACAATTTTTTTTAGGCCCTGTATATCCAACATGCAAATATTTTTGTGTAAATGTATTTTTTTATCAAGCAGGTCTTTTTAGGAAGAGCCACATTTTTTCGTAAAGTTAATAATTAAAAGGTTTTCTATTTGGTAAGAACTTCCGAAGACATGCTATATAATATGTATTAGTGACTATTTAGCGTACAGAAAGTCGGAAAGGACTTCTAAGGGACTAACAGATCTTGGTAAAATTATAGCGAATTGGCATATAAAACATTTTTAGGCCTGATGTCGCAAAAATACAACTTTTATGTCTCTTAATTTTTTTCTGTATCTTGTAATAATATCTGTATAATTTTACAGTACAATAAAAAAGTTTAAGAGAAAAAATAAAATTCACTTAATTGCATATTTTTAGACCATAAAAGAAGCCTTGCAAGTGAACTAAAATAAAACACCCTATATATTTAGAAAAAAATAGCTTGCCGAAATAAAAAGGTAATTTAATATATCTTTTGGTTTTAAAGCTATTTAAACAATTGAATCTCGGTATTTTAGCCACTTGGCATTTGTAAAAGTGTTAATATAAAGATAAGAAAAAAATATATATATATATATATATATAAATGTCTAATAGAAATAATGTAGAAGAAATTATCTTACTGTTGTTGGCTTTAGTTCACTAGTCTGAGCTTACACAAAGCCTTTTTTGTATTCAAGTCTTAAAATAAATATTTAAAACTGACCCTTATAAAAAAATTAAATCATAACTTACCAAAGGAATCAGCAAAATCTTGACTACAAGTTGCATACGAATGTTCAAGGTACACACAGCTTGGCCATTCTAATGATGGAAATATAGTTGGAATGGCATTAGTCTGCAGCCTGTTTCTTAAATCATTTAAGAACATTTTCTGTTCAAAATGTGCCGAACATAGCCTATATTTTTATAGTCTCCAATTTCCTTGAGGTCCTCACGGCCACAAGCTATTGCCCAACTTTGTGCACTAAAACAATAAAATAAAAATGCATTTTCACAATTACAGATTCTGTTCTGTACAGCTTAAAAGTTATTATTTTCTAAAACCTATAACAAAAATAGAGAGCAGTTATACAGTTTCTTATTCTTAATTTTAACAAATAAAAAAACATAAAACAGTCAATATATCAGAATAATTATTTGACTGGTTAAAAATTAAGACCAAGAATTAAAATTAAGAATAAGAAAGCATATAATCGTACCCTATTAGTCTTTAAAAAATTTTGCACAATTTATGGCCTGTTAAATTGAAGTATTGCTTGATAAAACTTCATCGGTTTATTTCCTTTTAATTTTAAACTAAGAAACAATAGGTACACTTTTTTTTGAAAAATTTGGTAAGACATGCAATTCAACATTTTTAAATTTTGTTTGTATTTACTTAATTATATTTTATATCTATATATTTACTAACAGTTCAAAATTTTTTAAATAATTCAATTATGCATAAGTAACGTGTAATTCATAAGTAATATGCACACATTTTAGGAAGGCTCATGGTAAAAACTTTGATTTAATTTACTGTTGCATTAACGCTTAATAAGGCTTATGCATAATTTTTAAAATTTTGTGAAGGTAAAATCAAAGTTTATAAATTAAATTTATTTTTTTACCAAGAACCCACCTTCAAAAGATATATGTTATGTTGAATGATTTTTCTAATTTATACAGTGAAAAATTATTTTCTATAAACATTGTTATAAAAGTTATAAAAATATTAAACTTACCGTGCAAGATCCTTTGGAAAACGAAAAAAACTTGAACTTGTCTTTAAACTTGTATTGTAGCAGTTTTTCGCCGCACACCTGCTTATCCACGATGGTTTATCCATTTTATTTCGTAAAATGGTTAAGGTAATACTTATAAAGGAAGTATTAATATATTTTAACTTAATAATCCACACAAATATCATAAATAATTCAAAAACAAAAGTTTACATACAATGTACGATAAACGACTGTGCAATTGAAGTTGGAAATGACACTTATAAACCAGGGACGGCCGGTTCTACCTGTACTAAAATGCCCCACCCACAATCAAACTTCGACTTTAGGTAAATAGGTCCTTTGAATTCATTGAAGAAACAATTAGTAAATGCCTTTACTAATTATATTTTATGTGTACCAATATTTTAGGACCACTATAATTTAAAAAATAGTAAGTTTGGAATATTTTTGCGTGGGTTACTTCAAATGTATATACGATTAAAATCCACCCCTGATTACTTTTGGGGTTTTAAACATGGCGGCCTGTCTGCGCAGGATAATCTGACCAAACTCTTCCCGCCAAGCGAAGTGGTTTTGCTCTCTTGGTTAATGTGCTCTGCCGCGGTGATTCAGAGTTTAACGGTTGTTTGCATCAAAGAAGCGCGCAAGTAGGTTGGTTTGTTTGGACGGATGTTTGGCAAAATGTTGCAAGTGTGGACGCAGCTTTAAACATCCAAACTTTTTAAGACTAGTAGCATAAAATATAGTTTAGAAATACTAACATACACAGTTTATAAACTGGTATATCGATTTTTTAAATTTTATAGTATTAAAAGTACTTTTATTTACATTTAAAGAGAATCTTGTGTACAACACGTTAGAAAACTGTTTTCTATAACTTTTGTTACTTTGGAAAAGTTTGCTACGCTACCCGTAAAAAGCCTCTCAGATATTTTGATATAATTAATTTAATTTTAAAATACAAATAAACGAATTTTTATTTTAGGTACACTTATGGCAGTGTCCGACGGAATGACGTATGGTTGGACATCCCCGATGATACCGTACTTTATGAGTAACGAAACTCATATAGACATGACAGTAAGTGATGCTGAATGGATAGAAACTATTAACCTTCTTGGATATGCAGCTGGTTTACCATTTACCATTCTAAGTGTGGAGTACCTTGGGAGAAAAATTTCAATGTGTCTCTCAGCTGCCTTAGGATGTGTTTGCTGGATTTTGCTATTGATTACTGTAAATATCGATGTTCTATTCGTATCAAGATTTTTTGCTGGAATAGCTGGAGATATGTGCTTTGTAGCAGCACCAATGTACATAGCAGAAATATCTGATTACAGAATTAGAGGATTTTTGTCTTCTTTTGTATATTTTATGATGATCGTTGGAATATTAGTTGTTTATTGTTCGGGATCATTAGCTCCTTACTGGGTAACTTCAGCTATTGGCATATCTTTAACTGCTTGTCAAGCCATATTTGTGCCATTTTTACCAGAATCTCCGTACTATTATATTTATAAGGGTAAACATGGCAAAGCTAGAGAAGCATTATGCAGACTAAGGTCTGACAAAGATGTTGATAAGGAACTGGAAGATATTGTAAAAGAAGTGGAAAGAGAAAAGTCCATAAAAAGAAGTCCTTTGGATCTAATTACTATAGATAGTAACAGAAAGGCTTTATATATTACATTTATTTTAAATGGCGCCCAACAATTTGTTGGAATAAGCGTATTCTTAATGAATCTTCAAGCAATCTTAGATGAAGCTGGATCTAAGCACATAGAATCAACGACGGCATCTATTATGTTTGCAGTAATTATGCTGGTTAGTACAGGACTAGCATCAACAGTCGTAGACAAGTTCGGAAGAAAAATTTTATTAATAACTTCTAGTTTGCTGAGCGGTATTACTTTGCTGATAATGACTGTATTCTTCCATCTTAAATATGTTGGCTATGACGTTTCATCAGTAAGTTGGATACCAGCAGCTTCAGCAATGACATATGCTGCCACCTTTAAATTAGGTTTAGGTTTAGTTCCAATTGTTGTCGTAGCAGAAATTTTTCCAACCAGTGTCAAAGCTTTAGGTATGACTGTAGCTGATGTGGTCTACACAGTCGGCGCTGTGGTTTCCATTAATGTTTATCAAGCATTATTGGATCATTTTGGTTTACATGTACCACTGTATGTTTTTACTGCATTTAGTTTTACAATGATGGTTTTAACAATATTATGGGTACCTGAAACTAAAGGCAAAACTTTGGATGAAATACAGGGTATGCTCAAGGGAGAAAAGTTCGGCAGCAGTACAAAAATTATCTCATCTTCATTAGATCTTAATAATACATATAATACTGTTTAAAAAGTTATATTTTACTTAAGACTAAAATAAAGGTCTTATTAAACCCTAAAATAAAAAACGTAATAGGCTTATAAATACACCTGAACCTTGTGTTGGACTATGCTCGAAACAAGTTTATTTTTCATTAAATCTTAATCCTTTCACACGGACTAACAATGTTATCTTTTGAATGGACAATTAAAAATATGTATTAACGTCCTATGTTAATTGTCTATCATATAAAAAAAAACAATTACAACAGAATCTAAAATTCGCTAAAAATATAAGGAAATATTTCATGTATGACAAACTTATTTCATAGCTTTTTTACAAAAACAATTTGTCATCAACTCGGCTGATTTTTTAAATACATAAAAATATTTAAATATTAATAAATGTAAAAAGTGAATAATAAGTTTGTTTTTTAAAAGTTTTTTTTTGTGTATATTTAAATAATGTAATGATTTTTTGTTAATTAATAAAATTTTGCCCCAGTAAAATTTAAACAATTTTTTAACCTTTAAAGTATTATTTTAAACTAGTTATTAGAGAGATATGGGTGGTGCTGTAACGTCATGCGGTATTAACGTAAGCACTATTATGACAGTTAAGTTATGCGCGATTCGATTTTTAGCGTCGCTGGTGGTAATAACGTTACCGCATGGAGTAATTTGCGGGCTGATAACGCCGTGTGCTATTTAAAATAGCGAATAGAATTGCCATGCGCAGAATATTTTTCTTTGTTTATTTTTTAAGGCTAAAATATTTATTTCGACGATTTCTGCAAATATTTTTGTAATAAAGCCACAAGGTAAAGTTAAACTACTAATCTTTGATAAAGTCTTGCTTTTTTATTTTCCGATAAATGTTGCAGTTGGAAAAGAAACGAAAAGGTTAAGATTGTCGGCCGACAATGACCTGGCTTTCTGAAAGAATGTCTTAATCAAAATTCATCTGGAAAAGTGGGAAAATTTAAAGTAAAATGAGTTTGAAATAACGGGAAAAACTTTAGTATTCGCACATTAAAGGATCATTTGCCTTTTAATTTTGTAAATTCGCAGACAGGTGTAATTTACCGTTCGTAATACGGCGTCTTCCATATCTCTAAAAACAAACACTAAATACCGTATGCGGTATTTAAATAGCGCCTTACGTAAATAACGAACGTAGGCGGTAACCAAAGTACCCATATCTCTCTATTTAAAAAAGTTTTTATAAGTAACGTTATTATTTAACTAATTGTAAATTTAGCCAATTAAGTTATTTATTTTTGTACGAATAATATTTATACCAAAGCGAAATGTAAAATAAAATGAAAACTAAAAATAATAAAACTTTTAAGCAAAACTGTGTGTTTTTTCCATGGGGAAAATGTGTTAGGCAGAAGTGCCAATGATATGCACTGCAATACCCTTAGCGTTCGTTTTTGCTGATGAACGCATCAGTTTCTAAAAATTAAAATATACATTTTTAATGCCTTTAGCCTAAGAAGATTTAAATTATGTAATAATTTTTCGCATAATATAAAACTAATCATTTTTTACAAGTCTACGTAAGTTGGCATCATATGAGAAACCTTTTTATTATTCATTTTTACAAAAAAGCTATTTTTTATAAAATGTTCTGCATGGTCTAAAACCTAAAATACAATCATCAGAATTTGATATCAAATTGTGTCAGTCATTTACCAGGCTTGGGCAAAAATGTAATATTTGCTCCTGAGTAAAGTACCCTTATTTTTGCCAATATCGCAAATTATTATACAGAAAAAATGTTTACAATTAAAAATTACATTTAGATTTGTAATTTTGTTTATTTTTAAAAAAAGAATTATTTTTTTCTTCAAAGATCTTGAAAATTTAGGTTTGTACAGTGGTGCATTATGTATTCTTTTTGTTTTGATAACAATAATTTAAAAGTTTAAGTAGAATCTGTCCTTTGATATTATTTATAATTCTGAAATATTTGGCACTAATGAACAAATATAAATTGTCACTGTTATCGCAGAAAAGAAGAGTTACCTTTTTTTTGTAAATAAACAAAATTGCATGTTTAGAAGTAATTATTATTTCTAAAAATCTTTTCTTTATAACAATTTTTGATACTAGCAAAAATACAGGTAACTTACTCTTACATTTTTGGCAAAACCTTGTAGAGAACTGATAAGATTTGATATTTGATGGTTGATTTTTAGGTTTTTCATATGACGTCAACTTACGTAGCCACACTGTACATATGAAATTTAAAGCAGTTTTAAAATATTATTTATGTATACTTATGAAAATTTCTTTATATGTAGAGGAAAGTGACTAAATATGGAATAGTATACCTAAAATGGTATACCAGAAATTCTCTTAAACGGAAAATCACACACGCAATTAGAAGAGTTTGACTCTTTTTCTTTATGTCCATTCGCGAGTAGATGTGGTAACATGTCAGCAGAGCAAGCCCTTCGTAGCCCTGTCGCAGCAATTTGTTTTATCGCTTTCTTAAAACTTTTTAAGGTATTTAAAAATGCATATTTTTTATACAAAAACTGCAGAAATACTGTTTCTATAACATTTAGGCCCAGTTGTACAAAGCAGGTTTAAACTCAGTTTTACTGAACTGAGGTAATGCCTTTGAACTTTCCATAAAATTTCAATTTCTTTCAATTCCTTGACACTAACAGCAATATTAAGATTTTACGGAAAGTTCAAAAGTCCTGACCTCAGTTAAGTAGAACTGAGTTTAAACCTCTTTGTACAACTGAGCCTTAAAGATAGTTTAGATGATATAAATAAAACTTCCTGATAGTAGATAAGTTCTGCGGACACGTTATTGTGTTTAGGGCAAATATAGTATTTTATACCTGTATGTTGTCTAAAACATTCTAAAAAAATAATACCTATGTTTTGTTTAAAACACCCAAAAAATTAAATATATTTAGCATGTAATCTATTAAGCACTCATTTCAATATTTCTATTGTACAGTTTTTTTTGCAACGCTACCTTTCTTACTTTACGGCTTATGAGTTTAAGAAGGCTGTGGCTAAATATAAAATTTTGCGTCATTAAACTTATGGTCCTAAACATTTTTTGAAGAAAAGTGGAGCTTTGGAGTAAAAACCCTTTAAAGTTTATTTTTGACACTTTAAACCTGACGTCGAACAAAACGATGCAGACGTATGTGCCCAGTGTTTTTACATTTATTCGATTTCTGCTTTGTAGGAAAGATTACTTTTTTTATCTTGAATTATAAGACATTTAATAATTTGTAGCGTTTTGTCCTATTTTAATAAATAATATAGGGCTACAAAATTGGACCGTAGTATAGTAAACTTGCTTGCTTCATGCAGGTATACAGATAATGTGCCACATAATTTTTGCTTTAACCTAAAGCCGCGTCCAGACTTGCAACAATTCGCCGTGCCGCTTTACGCCGAATACCCCGCCACATAGCGCGGACGCGGACGTGAATGGAACTCACGTCTTTCAAGGGCTTGGTGAATGATTCGCCGGTGATTCAGAGCTTGTCGGTTTGGTTGATAAGTTTGAACGTCTGTTTAGCGAATTGTTGCAAGTCTGGATGCGGCTTAATGCAAACTAATTATATTTCCTTTTGTTAAAATCAGTAAGAGACAAAATAACTACAAGTAATTTTTAATAAAGAAGTGCTAAGAATTAAAATATATACCCGGTTTTTGTTTTTAAAATAGTTTACAATTTAGATACATTTTTTTGTAGAAATTTAGAATTTTAAAAATTTTATTAATTTTAGTTAACAAAATGTGGCAAAGCTGTCTAAGTAAAATTTAATTGTGTTTTGTGACGCTGCTATAGCTATAAGCTGCGGCTACAAGCGGTAAGCGAAAAGCCGTATGGAGGCAAATCTTTGGTGTTGGCTACGAGGATTTGTGGTAATTGTTGAGGTGCGCGGTGTTTTTAAATTAGTTTACATTACATATACTAAAACTGCCACTAATAATATTTTTTCGGTTCAAGTGGCAAGCAGTCTGATTAAAAATACAAATTCCTTTTATGCCAACATAAAGATCAGAAGCACTAATCTATTCGCTTTGTTTCTAACCGCTCACTGCTTGTATCTCAGCCGAGGCCTAAAGGATTATTTTTCGCCAATAAAAAAGTATATGTAAGGGACCTAGTAAGATGTCATAAGCGGCGCGAGATGTGATATTAGCGGTACATGAGCTCGTCAATGTCATAAAAAATCACGTCCGTGACACGCCAGGCGGGACAGCGCCATGACGCAAGTGTTAGCTAGGCAAAGATTTAATGTATTTCCACGTGTTTCAATGAGTCCACGCCACGCTAACACCCCGAGCTGTTCGCTATTTGCCGAAAGCTTTAACCTGCTAGGGCACAACACACTGAAGATCTATTTAAACTCTTTATGGTGGCACAACCTGTATATTAAATTTTAGTTTAAATAATAAAAAATTGACTTAAAAAGACCCATAAATAAGAGTAAACAATAAATAGAATATGTCTCTTAAAGTCATCGAATATGTCTAACGAGCAATATCCAGGCTAACCCAATGATCTAAAAATTAAAAGGATTGCTAGTAGAAAATGATCCCCATATATTTTCAATAGACCTGCGCAAGAATTTTTACCCCACACTGGGAGAATTGCTGTACACCTTTGCACATGCGCAGTTGTTATAAAGGTTAGTATTTTTTATTTAAAACCCAATATAGTGTTGGCAACATTGACAAAATTAGCAGTATTTTAATAAATATAGTGGTTGCAACACTGAAAACGTTTACCTATGCGGTGACAGGGTCGCACTCATCCTAATTTAATTTATAATTTGGGATTTCCCGATCGTAAAATCCAGGTAAAATTGACGCCGTCGACCGACCAAACCCCCATCTACGGTCGACCGTTATCAGGTATAGTTATTTGGTATTTGGTGTTTTATTTGTGCGTTGTGAGTAATTCTTGGTGTTTTTAAACTTTTATTTAATTTAAGTTTTGCATAACCAAAATTAAATAATGAGTAAGTAACAAATTTCCTGTTTTAAATAATACTCTTTATTGCCATGCAGTCAATTTTTAGAGATCAATAAATCCAATATTTTCTGAAATAGTCATGGTTTGGGTTAATTTTTTTTAGCGGGAAAAATTGTATTTAAGGATTATAGAAAAATATATATGGGGTTCCATTTAAAATAACAAACTTGCCCTATATACGAAAATTGGCCGTTTTCGTAAGAAATAAATGTCACAACCAAATGGCAAGGATATAAAAAGAAACTTAAAAAAATCTAAGGCTTTTCACGAAAACCGCATTTTGATAATTTTATTTCTTCTAAAATTATTCGCGGTGAAAATGGGTTAAAATATAGTCGGACACCCTGTATTAGCATTGGACTGATCCATTTATAATCACACAAAATAAAATATGGCAGTTTAATTAAAATAATTTGACATATTTTCAAGTTATAACACGTAGCCATAAGCAATTTCGTCGGCAATATCACGATGTGGCGTATCTCAAAAAGTAGGAAAATTGACTAGAGCTGATGTAATTGCTTAAAAAAGTTGCTTCTTAATATTACAAATTGGCATATGTTAGATTTTGATATCTTTAAAAGTTATAGAAATATAATACTAAGCCTATTTCATTTTACTAAAAAAGAGTAGTACAAAAAATACCTAAAAAGCACCCTCGTGAAATTTAAACATAAAGATACGCCGCTTCGTGATATTGAGGACGATTTATACCATATAATATCTTGTAGATTGCTTATTGCTCGTATGTTAAAAAAGGAACATAGGTATCTTTCTGTGGAATGTTTTGAATAAAATTAAATAGTCCAAGCGATTCCATTGCGCTTTAAGCCTAGTTTAAGATTATTACATTATCAAGTTTATTTCAAGTTGGCATTTGTAGGCAAATTAAATCAATAATTACTTACTGGGTACATTACCAATTTTAATATTTGTGATTCGCTTTTTTTGTGGTTTCAATTACAAATATAAGGTCAGTTTGGCCCTAACCCCAAAAATAAACAATTTCAATGGCATTACACGCCAAACTTAACTGAACGATAACTGCTACGCCAACGGGAACGAAATATCAGTTTATGAATTGAGATTTATTCCTCAAACAAGTTACACCAAATCTAATTGCTTTTATAATAAAATACCAACTATTCAGTTTTGTTGTGTCAAGGTAGTGTTAAGAAGGAAGATAATAATACATAAAATAGCGTGCAGGTTTGAGGTTAAGTAAAAGTGGGTCCTCATGAATCAAAAGAAGGTGTTTTAGCAATAAAATGGAATTTAAATTGAGATCAGTGCTTCTAAGCACTCTCGTTTGCTAAATCTTAATAAAATCGGCGATACGACCGAAAAATAAAAAAATATACAACAAAAAATAGTCCCCAATATAAAACCGGTTTACTTTTTAGGGACTGCTATGAAAGACGAATACAGACTTAAAATAAAATATTTAAATATGTATACCCCAAAATTACTTGGTATATTTTCTTTATAAATGAATCATATACAAAATGTTAAACCCGGTCCTGTTGTTTGTTTTCGGCTAGTCAGCAAATGTTTATTGCGCATGCCCACAAGTGTACTGCGCAGTGCCCACGTAGGGGTTATTGTGATTTTCGCTGCATTCATCCATATTTATTTTTCAGATCATTGGGCTAACCGGTATAATAAGGACAATTTGTCTGATGCGATCAATAATATATTTAATGTATAAAACCATTATTATAGAATTATTGTAACAGCCTTGAAGAATACGAAAATTGGTATCACAGAATAATTGATAAGTAAGTTTTATTTGTTTCGTGACGTAATATGTACATATTAGAAATATTTTATATTTAATGTACACTGCTAAAAATGTTCTTTGTCTTAAAACAATTAAACAGTTAATGTCAAAAATAAGGCAATCGACATTGTGGCCGAATATTCATTTTTAATTGTAATTATGTAAACTGGCGTATTATTGTAAACATCAGTCATTTATCGTGCGCATGCGCGTGTTTAATTTTATGAGAAAAATTGTGTTCAGTGCAGAAACCAGTCAAACGGCGGTTAAGAATGTGTTTCTGAAGTAAATTTTATGGTCGTTCTTTGATAACCCTGTATGTATCCTTCACCAAACACGTATTATTGTTGTTAACAGCATGCCAAAATAGTCCCCCTAGTTAGTAAAAGAGGCCATTTTTCTGATCAGAGATACAGAATTCTAAAGTTTTTAAAAATATTTTTTTGCCATTGTGAAATCATGAAAGTTGGAGCAATTATGACTTAAGTTATTTAAAATTTTCATTTAAAAAAAGGCCTAATGATATACACTCTTTGAAATAAGCATCTAATTCAAAAACACTCTGTATAGCTTTAGAACTGGCCATACAGAAAATATTTTTATTAAATTCAGATATTTTAAAGACGGTTGTCTAAATCAACTTTTACCAAGAATACTCTTTTATGCAAAATAAAATTGTTATTCAAAAATTACATACAGGATGACATCAAAAACTTATTTTGTTTGTAATTTGTGCAAGATTTCGCAGATGACGCCATCTAAAAATTACAATAAAAGCCTTTGAGTTTGCCGACTTTCCGCGTTCTCTACATATGAAAGGTCTTATAAGACTTCATACACTTCGATAGCGTTGGTGCGTTGCCCGTATTTCCGTCTTCCGCTAATTTAAAAAGTCAAGAATTTTGTCTTTTATTACCTTATCACCTTTTCTCTGGCACCCCTGTTTTCCGGACAAGCGGTGGCGCTACTTCCGATAGGTAAATGTTCTTAATAAAAACTTTAATAAAATATTTTTTGTTTTTATTTATTGAGAGAAATTTCTAACACATTTTAAATTAGAAATAAAAATAAAGAATTCTTTTACCTTTAAACCTTCCACAATACATTTCTGGACGCTTTGATATGAAGTCTGTTAGAATTTCTTTCTGCTTTCTGGTAATCGGGTTGCTTTTTGTTTTATTATTGCTTGTATTTCCTTTCATTTACATTAAAATTAAAGTAAATGTGAAAGACGAAAAACGAAACACTTTATGTCTTAACTCCATTCCATAACAAAACACAGAAAAAAAGTCGTTTGTTGATGTCTGTCAAAATATTCTGTGATTTTATTGGTAGGATAATTTGGCAATATGGTCCGTGGTTTTCCTGGAATTTTGTTCCTTTCCTATACGCCATGAATACGGTTTTAAATCAGTAGTAGAAGCCAAATGGGGAACGTTCCCCAAAGAGCCTTCCATTCTATTGCCGTCATAAATCGGGGCCCTGATTCGGATAGCCATATTTCTAAAACTAATAAGGTAAGATGTAACTAATGGGGTATTTTGGTAAAGCTCTTTTTAAGATATTTTTATTGGTAATATAATATACAGGGTGCTTTTTATCCTGCCCGATATATCAATCAAACAGCACAAACTTTTCATTGAGCAATCCCCCATATAAGTAAAGCATGCGTCCACACTATTTCTTGACCTTGCTGCAGAGCTGGGCTGCACTTGCCAATGGTAAAGCTATGAAGCGGACATAAAGCGTCGCGAGACCCGTGCTTTACCTATATGGGAGATTGACCAGAGGAAAGTTTGTGCTGTTTGGGAAATATTACTAGTATTACCATTAAAAGATTTTTAAAAGAGCTTTAATAAATTAGGACATTAAGCAAATCTAAGTTTATTAGTTTTGGAAAAACGGCCATCCCAATCGGGTATTTGGGTAGTTTCTAAAGTACCGTCATTTTGTAGTAGGTGGAGATATTGACTTTATATTCTAGGGTTATAAAATACTTGTCAGCCTCCTCATCAGAAACTTTTAAAAGTTGTATTACGCTTCCCTTCTACCTATTTTAAAGTTTTTGGGTGGTAGCCCTGGAGGTTAAGGGATTGAAGGGAAAACGTTCCGTCTCAATAAGTATTTTGACGTGTTTCGGCGATTTTCTCAAATCTGTCTCTTTTCGCAGATAACTTAAACGATAAGTTTTTAAATTAACATTTTGTGTATAAGTGTCTAAGCAAGCATATTTTAATGCAATTTTTAAACTTTCCAAAAATCATTGACTTTTAGTAATAAAAGAGATTTTTATTTTACTTTGTGAGGTTATGTTACGATTGTGATGGGATGTTTAAATTTTAAAATTGTTTTGGCTACGAATGATATTTCTTTTACTTAAATTGCGAAAACTGATAATTTTTTAAGGTAATTTATTTTATTAAAGATCACTAAGCCTAACCTTTTCTCTTTTCTTTGCTGATTTATATTTAAAATAATACTTTGACACTGTGTATGTCCATATGTCTTTGTTTTTATTTTTTTTTGTCAACTGCATCTAATTAAGGGTCGATAATTTCTTTATTTTTAAATCGTCTTCAGAAAGGCATAACTATTTTAATATTATGGCAAAAATATTAAAGAAATGACTACCGACACGCAACTAATAAAGTCAATTCACGACAGTAGCTCCAGCTTTCAGTATTAGAGAATAATTGCACAGTGAAATAAGGCCAGGCACTAATAATACCAGCCTTATTTTGACATCTGAGCTTGCGCAGATGCGTGGTGTGATAAGGACTCCCTTAAAAGAATAGTGCCTGGCTTTATTTATGTCGGTTTTAGGTCGTGCCTTATTTTGATCTTATTTTAACTTCGGAACTGTTCGTGTAAACCGAACGGCTGCCGAGCACAAAATTAAAAAGTTTTGGAAGTAAAAATACTTAAAACCTTGCTTTTCAAATGTATTTCTTTAATTGTGTTAAACAAAACCCTACAACACAAAACAATAAAAAAAACTGCTAAAATTTGTTTCCCTTTTTTAGGTAAATGGTACTATTAATATGATTTGCAATAACTCTAAATTATGGGTACAAGCACTATTTAAATAAGGCCGGTATTAATAATTCCCGAGCTAAATAAGGCAACTTGCAATAATTCTCTATTATCGACGCACACGGAGCAATGGAGGCGGCTAAAACAGCATCTCACAATATTTGTACATTCTTTGATTTTTGGCTGGTGTGTTTCGTCATTATACTACTTATTTGAACTACTGTTATTTTCTTTGTCTGTCTTTTCCCCTTCTCTTATACACTCTATAGGATGAATACCGAGATCGATCTAAGCAGATATGAACATTTTTTAACTATAGTTTTAACGGTGTTCTTCTCGTTATTTATTCGTCCTTGTATAAAA
>JACEGR010004819.1:0-81897 GCA_014170235.1 Listronotus bonariensis | reverse complement strand
TAACCTGTGCGTATCACTCTTTAATTAAGATATAGTATATTACATTACAAGTGTGGAAAATGACTAATTTCACACGAGTGGGAATATTGTAGCACGAGGCGTTAGCCGAGTGCGACAAACCCACGAGTGTAAGAAAGTCATTTTCACACGAGTACTGTACACTATTTTTCCTACGACCACAAATTATTCATAAAAAAAAAATAATTAAAGTTTGTCTTTACGGAAAAATAAAAAACAATTGAGAACTTTGCAACACTAGGGTGATTTTTACTTTGTAACACTAGTGTGATATGTGCTTTTCCTCACTGCTATATAATATAACTTTTATCATTTTGGAATTTAAAAAGGCCCTCACTTAATAAAAATTGTATGGTTTGGTTAAAGAATAACGGTAACAGTTTAATACGGTTTTCTGCTATTTTAAGGGTTTTTAAAAATTATTGATACTTACATATTTAAGACTCTCTTCTAAATAAAACGTAAGTGGCGCATATCCAAAATATTCCGTTTTTTTTTAATATCAGTAAACAAACTTACGGGACCGGGGAGTGAAAAGAGGTGCTGGGTGGGGTAAAATTGGTAAAACAAGTTAATGAAACTGAACATCACATGTAAAATTAAGTAAAAATTACATTTTTCTTTATATTTTTGAGAAAAAATATAAAAAATATGAAAATTGTAAAGGCATAACCTAAAGTCCTAAAAATAAGAAAAAAACGACTACTAAACGTCAGTTATACCATGCAAAATATGGAAAGCATTTGGCAACGCCGGAAGGGTCTGATACTATCTATAAATGGATACAAGAAAGTGGATTCATAAAGTGTGTATTAGCCTAACTAGGCTTAATTAAGGGATTAAAAAAATAGTTGTTTGAGTACACGAAGACAGAGAGAAAGGAATTTGATCTATAGGAGTTTTTTCTTTGGCGCTTTAGGTATAACGGTCAAGCGGCAAGGCTGCCTCTATAAAGTGAGTGCTCAGAGGAGGGAGATTTTTAATTTGATCTACTTACCTGACAACACTGTGCCACTGAGCGAGCAGTCAGTGAAAGTTGTTTTTGTGGTTATGTCTATTTTTGTTTATATTTTTATTTTTTCGAAAATTTTATTATTACTCTTTTTAATATTAGAAGAAAGCTTATACTGTGTAGTAACTATAGTAACTTAACGTTAATAAGATGATTTTCGCTAATTTGGGTTCTACTGTTTAAGGTAAATAAAAAGTTTTTTTACTGTCACTACAATAAATATGTCACTTGCAAAACAAAAAGCAGTTAGAATGACATCGTAATATGTATCACACCAGTGTTGTAAAGAACTTTGCAACACTAGTGCTGTAAAGTACTTTGCAACACTAGTGTGATATAACGCATTTTCTATGCATGAAATCAGTGTGCTATTTGTTATTTTCACAAGTGGTCGTAGGAAAATATTACTTTCGTAGCTAGCAACGCTTAGCAACCAGATAACACAAAGGTTCTCATTCGTTATCATTCGCGTTGCTAGGACCACAAAGTTTTCTTATTTATACAGTAGTAGAAAAAAACCATTTTTTAAATCGTTTTTATCTTTTTGCTTGGATAATTGCAGATTTACTGTCCTAGTGAACGAGATGATACTGCGCTGTAAAATTTTCCATTTATCACTATAAATGGCATATACGAAAAACTCTATAAATAGCGTAACTAATGTTTTAAGTCGAAAGGTATTCCGCAATACAAAACTGAAAACCAATTACAACCGATCAGCTTTTTACGTTCTAATCCTTTAATTTATTAATTAATTACCTCTATTAGGATACCACGAAGTATTAAACGTTCAATACGATTACATTAATATCGGTATTAATAACACGTAAGAGGCGTTTATCTAACCATTAGGCTATATTGCTAATGCCTCTTTTATATTGGTTATTATCATTAATTTTATTAAAATTACACTGTTGGTTTATTTTTTCTTTCTTATTTAGGTTTATAAGAACGGCTTTAAATTTATGTTTAAACTATTAAAATGTTTAATAAATATTTTTCCGGAAAACCTATGGCCGGCGCCATGTAAGAAAAGCGTTTTTTATATTATTTGCAAAAAATACGAAGCCATGTAGGTTTGAATGGACAGGGAAATTTTTGGTAATTAATTGAGTAACATTTTATATGACAATAGGACAGGAGCGGATTTAAACATTTTCTGTCTGTTGGATATTTAAAGTTTACCTCTCCCTACCTACATAAAGTCAAAGTCAAAGTAAAAAGTCAAAAATCTCTATATTCAAAAAATGAAAACTACAAGTTTTTACAAAAATGCAGCTCCATTGAATGAACCGGCGTCAAAAAAATAAAAAAAATTAAATTAATGCATACATTCTTAATATACACATTAGAAACGCTAAAA
This sequence comes from Listronotus bonariensis, assembly GCA_014170235.1. Taxonomy (NCBI): domain Eukaryota; kingdom Metazoa; phylum Arthropoda; class Insecta; order Coleoptera; family Curculionidae; genus Listronotus; species Listronotus bonariensis. The sequence goes on along the minus strand of JACEGR010004819.1, from coordinate 79,504 downwards.
CATTTGTCATTGCTAACCCTTAAACAGATCAGGTACTAAAGTTTACATATAAAAGCAAATACTAAAATTTACATATTAAAACAAATAATCCTATCTTAAAAATTATAATCTAAAAATTCATTCACCGTATAACATATGCACTTGGTAACCGTTAATTAATGATAAACAGCGAAAACAACAGATTTCTTATGCCAAAATATTAGGATTTAACCAAACATACCTATATTGACAATGGTGGCAGTCCTGCTACCGCAACGTTGATTTATTAGTTTTTAATTAGTTTGGTGGTAATAATTAACACATTAAATTTCCCAAAATTACAAAACCGTAAAAATAACCAACTTTCCGATAATCTTTGGATCATTTTAAGAAACTTTTCAATATACAACTTTTTTCTCAAACAAATATTTAAAAAACGGCAGCGAATCGCGTTTTAGCTCATTTAACGTGCTACGGCATCCCCTTAAGAAAATAATATTTTTTTACGGCACTAAGGCCATAGTTTCTAATATCTATTATTAAATACCATTTTCGTATGCCGTTAAATAGGTTAATGGATAAAACTGCTAATTCAAATACAACCAATAAAAATGTTTGTTTTTCTTTTGTGCGGGCTGTTGGAAGATGCGTATGGATGCAGGCATACTTGTTAATTCATTAAGGAATTTAAAGATATTGACATGTAAATGGTTTAATAAACTGCCTAATAGAAGAGGCGCTACAGTCATATTAAACAATATTTATGGCTTTATTTGTGACCACATGGTCCTCTTGAATTGAATTATTTCTTTTCTTGCTTATAACTGTGTTTTAACTTTTCTGTTATTAAGTACTGGTATATATTTATTAAGCCGTATTATTAATTCTTTTTATCCAACACTTACATATAATATCTACATAATTGATCAGATATTGAGGATATAAAGTGTACTATAAGTCACTAGTGAGCTAAAGTACCCTTTAGCTCACTAGTGAATCATAGACAATACAAAATTTTGTTGCTGGTGTTGACAATGACAAGTAACAAATAATGGATGACGTTTTCAAATTATTTTCGATATTAAAAACGATTTATACGAAAGTGTTGGATAAAATTTTGTATTAGACACGTGAGTTATTACATATAAGTCACTTAAGAAAATTACCTCTCTCGCCCTTCGGGCTCGAGAGTTAAACTTTTCTTGCGTGACTTATATGTAATATAACTCACTTATCTAATAAATAACTATTATTGGCAAAAATACATTACTTATAAGTAAAAAAAAAAAATTGATCTATTTTTTTTTACTTGTATAGAACAATATAAAAAAGATTTCAGTTTATTTGGTAAATTTTATAGTTTTTAAATTAGTAATCGGATTTCTATTATCTTTTAGGATATACAGGGTACGACAAAAGGATGATTGTTTTAATAAAACTCTTTTACTGTATAAGCAATTTAACAGGTATATCACCCAGTAAAGCAACAACAAAGAAAGTAAGATTGTCATCCTATCCGAAATGTTTACAATTTTTACTTAAGCTTTTATAAGATGTGAATTAACGTTTAGATTTTAAAGTCCCCGTTTTTAATAAAATGCTATATATTTTAAATAAAGCCTATTTATATGAACAAAAATTATTTTAACAATTTTTTTAAAGTATATTTAAAGAAGCCTAAAAATCGGCTGTTGATTTTCATAAAGCCACCATTAAAGCTTAATAATACCAAAGTAAAATGCTAAATGGACATTATGCATGTTATCTTGTCAAAATGTACCGATTATTCAACATGTAAATTTATGTAAAATAGCAGCGCTTTTTGTAATACGAGTTGTAAGTTAATTGTTATATATTCTTTGGGGCGACGCTACCAGTTTCGTTACATAAAAAATAGGGATCGCTGATACAGTTGATATTAACGTTACAAATAGCTTTGTTCGCGGGTTCGATTCTGAACCGGTTCTGGGACTATTCGCATGCGCAGTGAAAAAAGCAGCGTTTGCGGTTAGTGAAATCCTGAATTTTTAGTTACAGTCCTGTGTTCGCGGGTTACAATGGAATCAGTTCGTTACCGGTTCGTAACCTGATTAGCAGTCCTGGGATTATTGTTGGAACTAAAAGTTCAGTTCGGAATTTCATGCACATTGTCGACATGGTCAGCTGTTTTCTGTTTTTGTGGTACAGAAATAAACCGTTATATTACAGTTTATTTGTTTTTGCCACTTTTTATGCGGGTTAATATACCTGTTGAATTTTTTTATATTTTTGTGATTCTGAGCGTATATAAACAAAGGATTTTTAATTGTATTGTTTTTATCTTTAGTTAAATACTTATGTTTAAAACGAGAGGAGGCAGGAAATCCCTCGTCTTCAGCCGAGAGACCTCGAGTGTCATTCGACAGTATAACAATTTACCTTTTTGTTTAAATTTATTTTTTTTTGTATAGTATCCAATTTAACCATGAAAAATACTAACCAAAAGGCTAGGTTAGAATACATCCTCAGCTGTATAGAAATGCGTTCGCGGTAAATAAAAATTCCGAACTAATAAATAACTAGACATGCGCTTTAAAACAGTTCTAAACCAGTTCGGTTCTGGTTCACAATCGGTTCATTGCTAGACCCGCGAACAAAGCTAATACCACCCTGCATTTCTTTTAATAATATAATATTTCATTTAGTTTTAGTACGAAATATAAATTAGATGCGACATTAACCTATAATGCTTGCCAAACAGTGCTGAATTTAGAGGGTGGCCTGGGGAGATTTTTCCCTCCGTGGCAATTAAAATCTAATTCCCCCCTTTCCGCCCAAGAAATAAACCAAATTAAATTTGATATTTAAATCACAAGTATGGATATTATCTTGGAGTAATTGTTTCTTTGGTTTGTTGTTTTTATGCGGTCATAATTTTGTTTTTTTTTCTTTTTTTTTTTTTTTTGGTAATAGGGTCCCCCAGGAATATTAAACTTCCCCTGAAAAAATATTTCTGAATTCAACACTGTTACCAGACTATTTTTTTATCAAATATAAATGGGGTGTAAATACATCTATCGCGAATGAGTTGCTAATAAAAATTGTGGTCAATGTTGTGTTCTTAAAAAGAATGAATTTCTTAATAAAATCGTCAAGTTGCAAATTTTCTTTGGTTTTTTAAAATTACAAAAAAATTGACTGGATAGCCAAATTGTGACCAGGTAATATATTAGTTGAATCAGCTGGATTTTAAAAATATATATTACCTTTATTAGTTTTTTTTTTTAACACGCTTTTATTAACTTGGGTTGTAACTATCTATCTATCTATCTATCTATCTATCTATCTATCTATGTAACGGAATCTTTAAGCCTAATTTTAACCAACTTCCAGCTATTCGATTTCTTTGAAACTTTGCACACGTGTCAAGGACCGATGAAGATGCAATAATTTAAAAACAGTATCCCGTTATCTTTTTTTGAATCGCCAGGAAAAAAAATTCCATTATATTATAAAAACAACACCTAGGATGCCATCTGTTGGCAACATTTCAAACTTTGCTATTAAATGAAGAAGAAATTTTTTAGTTTTTACACAATTTGGTTAGTTGCACCATGGGTGTTCAATTTTTATGAACAATAAAAATATAGGGTTGGTTGCACCATTACTTTAAGGATTCCATAATAAAAATTACATTATGTGTAATGTATACATAATACATAATGTGCAATTAATAAAAATTAACATTCTTTTTTTGGATCGCCAGGAAAAAAATTTTCCTTTATATTATAAAAATATAAAAACAACACCTAGGTTGCCACCTGTTGGCAACATTTCAAACTTTGCTATTAAATGAAGAAGAAATTTTTTAGTGGGTTGCAATATATTGGCAACGGTCCAAACATTGCCTGGATTGCCATCTGTTGGCAAAATTTCAAACTTTGCTACTTAATGAAGAAGAAATTTTTTAGTGAGTTGCAATCTGTTGAAAAAATTTTAATATTTGCCACTCTTGTTCATTAAAAAAATTTTTCGCCATTTTGTCAAGAGTAGCAGAAACTAAAAAATGAAAAATAATTAATAGTTTAAAAAACTAAAAAAACACGCTTTTATATGCAACCGAACTAAAAATTAGAAAATAATTTTTCATTAAAAAAATATTGTCATTTCATAGTAAAAAGCGTGGGGTGATAAATATATTAAATGTTATAATTATTATATTTGCAAATATCTATGATGGAAAAGTTATGAAAAAATAGTAAAATGCACCCCACGCTTTTTACTATGAAATGACAATATTTTTTTAATGAAAAATTATTTTCTAATTTTTAGTTCGGTTGCATATAAAAGCGTGTTTTTTAGTTTTTTAAACTATTAATTATATTTTTAACAATTAAGGATTGTTTATTTAAAAAATGCAAAAGTAGTTTTAATTTCGAATAATATTTTAAGGGGTGAGTTTATAAGGACCCCTTTCGGTAGCGCATTCAATTTCCTTTAAAAATCAGTATTTAATTTATTTAAATAATAATATTTGTAGTAGTATCAAAAATCCAAACTCAAGAAACAAAATTAAAACTACTTTTGATAAAATTTCCTTTTAAAATAAACACCCCTCATACACTAATTAATAAAAACGTTTTTAAAATTTCTTTAAGTCTGTAATTCTTTTAAATCCCTAAAGCTTACCGTTAATTAAACGACATAACACCTCCCTAATCGTACAGACAAGGCGCTGTAACCAAATGGTCAAAAGCCAAGGGTATGAAACGTGTTCCAGCTACCGGTTTTAACTCTTGAAACTGAATTAAAGGATCAAAATAAAATATAAAGTAATCTGATGAATCTTATTGCATGTTCGCGTGTACCACGCTGCTTGTATTTGTAAGCGAGTGTTTTTATCAATTTGATGAATTAATTCGAAAAATGTTACTGACATCAATAAGATTCCACACGGTGTAGGTCGAGATTTTTATTTACTGAGGTATTTCGCGATATTGAGTTCTCACACTTGCAAAATAAGAACAAGTTTAAAATAAAAAATTAGTGAAGAGTCGGAATTAAAAGTCTAAAATTTCCAGAGGGTTTTTGCGTGATATGTATATTAGACTGGGACAAAAAAACATTTTTTACGGTCTCTTAGTAAATTACCGTAGAACCAGCCGTTTTTTTTGAAATCACGCCCTAAAAATTAATTAAATTTTGTAATTTTATCACTTAAATTCTGGGTTTTTAAACTACCATAAATATCCATATCTTTATAAAACAAATACTTATTTGGAATGAGGAATAAAGGAATGAATTTATCAAAAAATGTTTAGAGACCTTTTTTCTAGAGCATAAAATTTCTTCTAAAAGTATATTTGTTTTATAAAGATATTCATATCTATGGTAGTTTAAAAATAAGAATGTATTCGTTTAATTTTCTCCTTATCAGGAAGAAAAATACTCTGCATGGATCCAAAAGCCATTTCATTAGTCTTGTAACATCGAAAACTGCATCAGTAACTATGCAATAAGCTCACTCTAATGCTTTGAACGGCCGTCAATTACCAGGCGATATTTTACAATTAGACGAATAGACACCCTAAATCTAGGGGGTTTACGATTACTTAATAAAGGAAAAATAGTTTGCAGTATTGCGACATTTAACTTTATAACTAATTAGTTTAAGAGGTTATGTTTAAAATAAATGTTAATTAAAAGATGCAACTGATTATATTCGTAAAGTAAAAGCAGGGAACTGTAAGACTTGTAATTAAGTATAGAAACCGACATAAAGTCCGCAGCAAAGGGATTTTTTTAATTCGTAGACAACTTGAATTTACTTTTACCTAGATTAGTTCTGCGCTTTCTTAAATCTAAAATATAACCTTTTAAACTTAATAAAAACGCTACGGTGTACAAGGAAATGTTAAAAGGTTGGACTTGTCCGATGAGTAAGATATTTTTTTTTAACAAGTGGATATTGTACTTAAACAACAACAGAAGTCTAGTCTTTACCCTAGGGTTGTTTTTTTATTTGAAATAGTACCCTTAACTTCAGTTTTTAATGTTTTTAGAACACAACTAATTCCCTTCATAGTTTCGCCGACGATAGTACCCTTCACTCCAGCTTTCAGGTTCCTAAACCCATCACTAAACCTGATTTGGAAAGCAAACGCAGAACGATGCAGATATCGCTTTCGCAGGATCCTCATTTAATACGCCAAAAATCTTGTCCATTTTAATGCATCCAAAACACAATCATGTTCCTTGTCGCGAAAAAAGTCATAAATAGTCATCTCCTACTTATAAGCGGCCAAGTTTTGGAGAGCAAAGACACCTTCAAACTTGTGGGCGTTACATTTAAGAATAACCTTAAGTGGCATAAAAACATTGTATTCATAGCCACGACAGCTTCAAGAAAGCTTGGATTTCTCTTTCAAGCCAAAAAGTATTTTTCCCCTTTTAATTTATACACTTTGTATGTGTCCCTAATACGACCCCTTTTGGAATATTATTCTTATATCTGAAGTATGGCGTTCCGCACAACCCATAGCATTCCTAATTTCATTTAAAGAAGATCTGTTCGCCCTAATAATGATCCTTTATTTATAGAAAGGCTTTCTTCTCTCGCCCATCGTTGGGCTGTGGGAATTCATTGCTATTTTATAGGTACTTCCATGGCTTTTGCTCCGTTATCCAGTATAATTTCTCCACTCACGGTTTTCAATAGCGGTGCCGCACGTATGCCTCCCTATACAGTCCAACTGGACAGATCCCAAACTTTTCATTTTTTTCGTTCTTTTATCCCTAGAATTTCTAGATTGTGAAACCGGCTGCCCCGGAAGTCTCCCCCAAATCTTCAAGTATTTAAGTCCCATGTTACCAAACTTCCTCTTCCCTCGCTCAGGATATCCACGGTACGTTAGTAGAGAAATATTGCACAGTAAAATAAGGCCGGGCACTAATAATACCGGCCTTATTTTGACATCTGAGCTTGCGCAGATGCATGGTAGGATAAGGACTCCCTTAATGGATGGAATTTATTGGGGTTAAAAAGGGAGTTGTAAAAAGTCTATTTGATAGAATTAAAGTCATTTGTTCTAATCAAAATATAAATATTGAAAAAGGTTATTTAAAAAATGTTTTAATTTAAAATAATTATCCTCTTGATTTTATAAATAATTGTTTCCTTGAATTTGAAACTCCAAATCAAAATAGACCTATTACAAATTTATTTTTACCATACATTCCCGGACTATCAAATAAAATTCAACGAATAGGACATAAATTTAATATTCGCACAATCTTTAAAACACAAAACACTATCAGATCTCAATTAACAATTACAAAACCATACAACTTAAATGAAAATACAAAAAATGTCATTTATAAAATACCTTGCGAATGCGATAAGTTTTATATAGGTGAAACTAGTAGACCATTAGCCAAACGCATAAAAAAGCACAGATCATACATTAAAAACACAGAATTTCATAAATCAAAAATTTGCCAACACGCATATGATAACAATCATAGAATAAACTGGGATGCTTCGAGTATTTTAGCAAAGGAAACTTGTTCTAAAAAACGTAAAATAAAAGAAAGTGCGTATATATTATTAAATAAAGATAATTGTGTAGCATCAATTTCAGTTAATTTAAATAACACTTGGTTGTCTTTGCTTGATACTAAAGTATCTTCAGGAAGACTAAAAATTAACTAACTATTCACCTTTTTTGTAAAATAAATAATCAATACACCAACAACCAGTTATCTATGTCACTAGGACACTATAACCAAACTAACATATTTTGACATTTAATGTCAAAGATTTCAAAATATCCTAAAAAACATAAAAATTTAAAATTTTTAAACCTTAATAATAGTAATTTTTTATTTTTATTTTATTTATCTTGACAACGGTGGCAGATTTGCCACCGAAACGTCGATTTTTATCTTTTTACTTGTTCAAATTTGTTTTTGATTTTTAGTACTTTTAATTTTATTTTGGCGTGTACCCAAATAAATTCCATCCATTAAATGAATCCGCCGAACTACAGAACATATATATTCAATTGAAGGACTCCCTTGATAAGGATAGTGCCTGGCTTTATTTATGTCGGTTTTAGGTCGTGCCTTATTTTGGTCTTATTTTAACTTCGGATCTGTTCGTGTAAACCGAACGGCTGCCGAGCACAAAATCGAAAAGTTTTTAGAAGTAAAAATACTTAAAACCTTGCTTTTTCAAATGTATTTCTTTAATTGTGTAAAACAAAACCCTACAACACAAAACAATCAAGAAAAAGAACTAAAATTTTTTCCCCATTTTTTTAGGTTAATGGTACTCTCAACATGATTTGCAATAACTCTAAATTATGGGTACAAGCACTATTTAAATAAGGCCGGTATTAATAATTCCCGAGCTTAATAAGGCAACTTGCAATAATTCTCTAGTATTTAGTTTTGGATTATCCAAAGATAAATAATTAATAGTTTAAAAACTAAAAAACACGCTTTTATATGCAACCGAACTAAAAATTAGAAAATAATTTTTCATTAAAAAAATATTGTCATTTCATAGTAAAAAGCGTTGGGTGCATTTTACTATTTTTTCATAACTTTTCCATCATAGATATTTGCAAATATAATAATTATAACATTTAATAGATTTATCACCCCACGCTTTTTACTATGAAATGACAATATTTTTTTTAATGAAAAATTATTTTCTAATTTTTAGTTCGGTTGCATATAAAAGCGTGTTTTTTTAGTTTTTTTAAACTATTAATTATTTTTCATTTTTTAGTTTCTGCTACTCTTGACAAAAGGGCGAAAAATTTTTTAATGAACAAGAGTGGCAAATTTTAAAATTTTTCCAACAGATTGCAACTCACTAAAAATTTCTTCTTCATTAAGTAGCAAAGTTTGAAATTTTGCCAACAGATGGCAATCCAGGCAATGTTTGGACCGTTGCCAATATATTGCAACCCACTAAAAAATTTCTTCTTCATTTAATAGCCAGATAGTTACAACCCAAGTTAATAAAAAAGCGTGTTAACGGCATTTATTAACTGTTATTGTTCATAAAATTGGAACACCAATGGTGCAACTAACCCTATATTTTTATTGTTCATAAAATTGAACACCAATGGTGCAACTAACCAAATTGTGTAAAAACTAAAAATTTCTTCTTCATTTAATAGCAAAGTTTGAAATGTTGCCAACAGATGGCATCCTAGGTGTTGTTTTTATAATATAATGGAATTTTTTTCCTGGCGATTCAAAAAATATAACGGGATACTGTTTTTAAATTATTGCATCTTCATCGGTCCTTGACACGTGTGCAAAGTTTCAAAGAAATCGAATAGCTGGAAGTTGGTTAAAATTAGGCTCAAAGATTCCGTTACATAGATAGATAGATAGTTACAACCCAAGTTAATAAAAGCGTGTTAATAAAAGAAATAATTGATTATCTTTCTAACTAACTTTTTCTTCAGTATTAGTCATTGTTTGTTCTTAGCCATAATTTCCCCAAGTTTAGAATCACCATGAATAAATAAAAGCATCTATATTTTTTTATGTTTCTGGATATACATAACAGGTATTGTTCCATTCTAGATAATGTTTATTATTGTTTATGATAATTAAAATACCCGTTTTAACCATGTCATCTTTAAAATACTATGTATTAAATAAAAAGATGCTCGACTGTTTTTATGATCTTACGATCCCCTCGCCTGATCGTTTTTTAACGACCAAGCATATTAAAAGCCATTTTTTTACTGCTCTCTGCCTAATGAATTAGCGAATATTTTAATATCCTTCGTGGAACTGCAACACAACGAGAACTTTAGTATTATGATTTATTACAAATGGAAGCGGGCTCTAAAATATTTTGATGTCTTTATTAATTTTTAAAACTTTTCTCTACCAAGAGCTGAGTCACGATTTTTGAGAAAAAATATCCATTATTGGAAAAAAATTGGGATTAATAAAAAACATCATTAGTTCTTGGAAAAATTGCGTTTAAGTAATAAAACCTTTCAAAGAATTTAATCGTAGGGCGAAAGCAGGTTTTCTTGATGTTTTTAGTATCAGAGAAGGATTTTTCGGTTAAGGCTGAGTCATCTTGCAATTTTTTACTAGAATCTAATTTGTAGGCACAATAGCTTTGTTCGCGGGTCTAGTAATGAACCGATTCTGAACCAGAACCGAACAGGTTTAGAATTGTTTTAAAGCGCATGTCTAGTTATTTATTAGTTCGGAATTTTTATTTACCGCGAACGATTTTCTATACAGCTGAGATTGTATTCTAATGTAGCCTTTTGGTTAGGATTTTTCATGGTTAAATTGGATACTACACAAAAAAATTAAATTTAAACAAAAAGGTAAATTGTTATATTGTCGAAAGCCACTCGAGGTCTCTCAGCGGAAGACGAGGGATTCCCTGCAACCTCTCGTTTTTAACATAAGTATGTGTATTTAACTAAAGATAAAATTCAAAAACAAAAAATGGTAAAATCTTGTAATATTGTCTATATTTTTTAATTTAATCTTGATTTATTTTATTGCATACATACATTCATATGGAATACAATTAAAAATCCTTTGTTTATATATGCTGAGAATCACAAAAATATTTTAAAAAAATATTCAACAGGTATATTAACCCGCATAAAAAGTGGCAGAAATAAATAAACTGTAATACAACGGTTTATTTCTGTACCACAAAAACAGAAAACAGCTGACCATGTCGACAATGCGCATGAAATTCCGAACTGAATTTTTAGTTCCAACAAAAATCCCAGGACTGCTAATCAGGTTACGAGCCGGTAATGAACTGATTCCATTGTAACCCGCGAATACAGAACTGTTACTAAAATTCAGGATTTTACTAACCGCGAACGCTGCTTTTTTCACTGCGCATGCGAATAGTCCCAGAACCGGTTCAGAATCGAACCCGCGAACAATGCTATTATTCTTTGATGGCGAATCATTTAAAAAATTAATAAAATGCCTATACCGCAAAAAATCAAGCAGAAAATTTACCTATTTCCATTATAAAGTCATTTCTTTGGCAAATGGTAAAAAAATGAGGGGGCTAGTTTAAAAGTAAAAATCATCCTTTAGATTGTTATATGTTACCTATACTAATATTACAAAGAAGTAAAGTTTGTAACTTTGTTTGTTTTGCTTGTTTGTTTGTAAGGGCTAATCTTCGAAAATGCTGAACCGGTCATGAAAATTATTTTAGAATCAGAAAGCTACACTATTCAGAAGTGCTATAGGCTAAATTTTATTATGATTAAACTAAAAGTTCAGAGAAAAATTTAATTAATAGACCACGAAGTAAGTAACCATTGGGACATTTATCTCATTTTTGTTTTAAATACGATAGTTGGAGATTGAATATTTTAAAGCTAGGCCCTTAAATTTAAAATCAATCGAATGCTGACTAATAAAATTGATAGTGGACTTCGAAAGATATTTAGAATTTCATATCATAAAATAAAGACTGTGTCACAGCACCACATGAGTATTTGTAATACAACATCTGCAACTGATTATTTAAATACAGGGTGTTAATTAGGTAAGTCACCACGACTTTTCGAAAGCTACTAATCCGATCGTTGCTTGGGGCGCTTCGTAGCGGGTATCTCTCAGCATAAAGTCTGACGGCCTCTCTTGAATTTTGTCTGGTTTAACCATAAATTAACAACATATCTGTTAGCTCTGACGAACTATAATTAATAAAAGGCATTTTTAATGAGTTAAAACAAAAATTTATGTTAAAAACAATAGTGGTAATACAATAGCCAATTTGTCAAATTTAAAGCAATTGTTTTTTTTTATTTCAAAGCCTTCTTTGATGTTTTATAGCTTAACGTAGGTGGAGGTTAGTAGCTGCAGCCCGTATTAAAGTCGCAAATATCCTGAAAACCAAACGAAATTTGAAAAATGCTAGGATACGAGCATTTAGTAAAGTATTTAATTGCGCTATAAAAATTTATTAAAATCAGTGGCATACACGTTTTAATTAAAAAAATAGTTTGTGTCTACCCCACAAGTACGCCTCTGGTAAAAATATATCAAATTCCTTATAGTCAAAATATGCCTACTAATAAATGTGTACCTTATGTCCCAAATTTTAGCCAAATCGCTGGCGTAGTTGTAAAAATATTAAAAAAAAGAAAAATTATAAAAAATTAAACGCCCTGTATCTTGGAAACAAAGCATTTGTGGACCCATGTTCATATGACATTTTTGTCTTATTATTGGCTAAGGAATCTCTCCTTAAGTGATAGCATAGATAGATAAGATAGATAAATAGATAGATAGAATATATTACCTTAAAATGCACAATAGGTACAAAGGGGTCGTCAATATAAATAAATATAAATATAAATACTATAAAAAATATATAGATATACACAAATATACATAGACACATAAATACATAAAATGTAATTGTAAAAACACACAAAAAAAAGAATACAAATGAACAGAAACCTTAGGTATAAATAATTACTATAAATAAAGTTAAAATTTTGTAGAAATATATACATATAAAAGAATATTAAAATTGTCAAATCAAAACGCAAGTAACAAAGTCTAATGTCGCATATACTCTGCAACCGAGTAAAATGCCTTGTCAATAAGAAATTGCCTAACGGCATTCTTGAATTTACCACCATGCATATTTCTAAAATCTCTTGAAAGCTTGTTGTAGAGAGTAAGACAACCGTAAAAAGGAGAGTTTTCGAAAAAGGAGGTCTTGTGTAATGGAACATCTATAATAGTCCTGTTTCTAGTGCTGTAATGATTTAACTCTCCGAGTCTCCTAAATAGTCCCATGTTAGAATTTACATAAGTCACGCACTTAAAAATAAACACACATGGCAAAGTGTGGATTATTTTTTGAATAAATAAAGGTTTCCAGCTGTCACGCGGTTTAAGATTAAAAATTAACCTCAGTAGTCTTTTTGCGCCACCAAGACTCTCTCAGATGCATTACTACCACCCCAGGACACAATATTATTCGAAAGATGGCTGTAAGCCAGTCGAATAGTAGACAGAGAGCAATCCCGATTCGTCCGGTGTATTTTTTAAGTTAAGGATTGCATAAAACGCCGAATTTAATTTTGCGCAGACATAATCAACGTGATTTTTAAAAGACATTGTGGAGTCATATGTTTTTTGAATCACCCTGTATAAAAAGAATATCTTAATAAATTTAAATGTATGTAAGTGCAAATAGTACACCTTTTTTCAAGGCAGCCGTTATTGTCAGAAGGTCCTTTTCACGGCGGCACAAATCTTGATTGGATCAGTCTGTAATTACGAAAGTGGATGGAAGATAAACGCCTCGGCCCGAACGTACGTTTTATAGAATTTAGTAGAAATGGGAAGATGAGATCTTAGTACAAGGGCAAATCAATTTTATCGTTTTTTATGCGAAGGTAATTTTGAGTAATCAAGTACGCAAACAAAGTACTATGTTTAACGATATAGCGTTGTTTATATAAAGATCGTAAAAAGCAGATAGAACATTGTAGGTTGCAAAGATGGTATTCATAAGGCTATAAAGGCAAAAAAGTTGTAGGTATTATAGTCTACACAAAGCAGTTTCATATACAGTGTGTCCCAAAATAGGTGTTACAAGAGGACAAATAAACAAAACATTTTTAAACGTTCTTTTAGGAAAACTGGTCGTATTGGTTTAAAACTGATAAATACAAAATTTTACTTTGATTGGTAATATACAGGGCAAGTTATACTCGTAACTAAAAACATGAAAAATAGCCAGGAACCTTTTTTTTAATAATACAAAATTGTATAAGTAAATGTTCTAGAGAATTAAATTGCATGTCTTTTATTTAAATTACAAAATTGTGCATCAGAAATCAGCGGGGCTGAACAGATTAAATAAAAAATTATCTTAGTTTATTATTAAATAATTTTGTCTATTTATTTTTAATAAACTTTTATTGAACTACTTCAAGTTGTTTAAGTAAAAAAATAATAACAAAAAACATGTAGCTTCATTTTTTTTACATTAAAATATTTATTATTTCAGACAATTTTTTTATTTCAACCAAAACAATTAACAGAATGTCATATTTAGAGAAACACACTCTGTGGGGGATTTATCGCTTTTTTATAGGTACTTCCGTGGCTTCTGCTCTGAAGAATTGTCCAGTATAGTTCCTCCACTTACGGTTCCCAACAGAGAAACTCGTGGTACCGCGCGTATGCATCCCTATACGGTCCAACTGGACAGGCCCCGAACTTCCCACTTTGTTCGTTCTTTTATCCCTAGAGTTTCTAGATTGTGGAACCTGCTGCCCGCGGAGTTATTTCCTTCCTCCCCAAATCTTCAAGTATTCAAGTCCGGTGTCAACAAACTCCCTCTTACCTCGCTTAAGACACCCACGGTACGTTCGTATTTAGGCTTTTAGCCTTTGTGGTTTGACCAAAGATAAAAAAAACAAATGAAACCAAAGCTGCCCATGTTAAATTGTCTGTAACTGAGAGCGGCTGACTTTTCCAGGATTCAAAGTTATTTTTTGCGATAACCGGTGGTTCAACCATGGATAAAGTATATATTTTAAAAAACAGAAAAATGTATTCTTTCCAATGAACGTAAAATATACATACGTTCAAAATATAACCGAACACGCTGTACATACCCTGTATATTCTGACATTTACATCCTGACTAAATTTTTCCAAACTAAAAACTTTAAGGCTCAAGCTGCATTTCGGTACGAAGCTAATCATCCGAAGGGATCGCTTTTAAGCTCGGAAATTGTTTTTCGCAACGGCTAATTTTCTCGAAATGACCTGTTGAAAAGCAGGGTATTATTTAAAATACGACTGTTAAGAGCAAGGATATAAGACGAGAGGAAAGACCAAAGATTAAAATTAAATTAATGGGAAAATTTTCTTTAAATTTCAAATACTTACAAGCTAAATAATTATCTAAGTTTAAATTGTTTAAAGGGTAGCTAAATTCACAAGAATAAAATTAATTTAACAAAATTTTACTTCAATTTGTATTTCATAGTTAAGTTAGTGAAGTTAAAAAAAGACAAGCAATTTTGCCACTCTGTACTTCGAAAATAAGCCATTTAGGATATAAGATTACATAAACCTTTTTTCTTAAAATCACCTATAGATTTACACTTGTAAAGATTGGCATCTAATTTTGAAACACCCTGTATAGCTTAGAGCTCGTCATACACAGAGTGATTTAATAAATTCACATATCTCAAAAACGGTTGCATAAATTTACTTTTACAACGTATAACTATGTAAAATAAATAACAAAAAAATATCTAAAAGTTACATACAGTGTGGCTCAAAAGGTTTATTTCGTTTTTAATTTATACAAGATACCGCAGGTAGCGCCCTCTAAAGTTTTAAATAAAATTGATAGCAGATTTTTATTTCTCACCTTTTACAAACCCCCTTTAGACAAATATTGTAATAATACACCTAATAATAACAAAAGTATTTTTTAAAACTAAAAGCAGAGTAAATTTTTGACACCCTGTATCTCTAAAATCCTCCACTTTTAATAATTTATACCAGACTCTTTAAAACTTCCAAATAAATACAATTACTGTAGCTTTACTTAGAATCTTAGTCTTGATTTTTTTACTTAGGGAACTAATTCAATAATGGTGTGTGAATGGGAAGGAGTAGGGGTCAAGGTACAATAAGCCTTTAGGCTGCAGTGCACCACCTAGGGGGCGGTCGTCGGGCCTAGGTAGGATGACCCCGAAAGGGCGAAAGAAAAAAACAATAATAATTTTTGCAAGGAGCCAGACCAATCAGAGAGGCCTAACACTTTCCCAGACACACACAAAGTCTTGCTATGTATGTATATGAACGCGATCGTGATTGTAAATAGTTTTATAAAATTTGCTATTAATAATTTAATTAATAATCTAATCGGTCTTCAGTAATAATAAAGAACCATGTTTAAATTAAATAATACCACTAATTACTGCATAATAAAAAATATACAGTGTGTTCAAAGATGAAAAATGCCCTTAATTTTTTTTTATCTTTGGACAATCCACAAAGGCTGAAAGCCTAAATACTAACATACCGTGGGTGTCTTAAGCAGGGTAAGAGGAAGTTTGTTAACACGGGACTTAAAAACGGGAAGACCTCCGCTGGCAGTAGGTTCCACAGTCTAGAAACTCTAGGAATAAAAGAACGAACGAAATGGGAAGTTCGGGGCCTGTCCAATCGAACCGTATAGGGATGCATACTCGCGGCATCACGAGTTTCTTTGTTGGGAGCTGCAAGAAAAGGGACTATACTGGATAATTCGTCGGAGCAGAAACCGTAAAAGTATCTATATATGGCTCGCACGGCTCGACGATGGGCAACAGAAGGAAGACTTTGAGTAAGTAAAGGATCATTAATAACACGAACAGCCCTTCCTTGAATAGCTCAAGAATGCTGAGGGTTGTAGGGGATGCCATTCCCCAGACATGAGAACAATATTCCAGAGAGGGTCGAATTTGGGACACATATAAAGTGTATAAATTGGAAGGAGAAAAATACTTTTTGGCTCGGAAAAGAAATCCAAGCTTTTTGAAACCGCGGTGGATATAGATATAATGTGTTTATGCCAGTTAAGGTTATTCTCAAATGTGACGCTCACAAGGTTAAATGTGTCCCCGCTCTGCAAAACCTGGCCACTCATAAGCAAAAATAATTTTTGAATATTGATGCAAGATATTTTTTATTTTCATTCCTTTTATTTTTTGTTTTCCATTACGTTAAGTGAGTGCAACGACCCCTAAAAAATGTCAATAACGCAATAAAAACTAATAAGTTTCAAATACCAAAAAACTTAGAACATCGCAACGCATTGACACCCTCTTCGTAGAAACATCCAACACTTTTTCATTTAAAAGAAATTCTACTTAAACTTTAATACAAACCTTGGTTAGCGCGAACTACCCCTAAAAAAGCACCATTATTAACGTCGTAAATGACAGACGAGGGGTGCTGAACTCCATGGTTACAGGGGATGTCCCGAACAGCTACACTCTAGGGGGTGAGCTAGGCATCACTAGCAGCGGCGGTCGGTTGTCTTTCTGTCTGTCACATGACTTGACGTCGAGCCCTTGTTAAAAGTTCGCCTGAAACATAAAGAATTTAGGGTTAGATATCAAACGGGTTATAAATAATCGAGTGGATTGCCGTGTTCCGGAAAATGTTACTATAATTATGGAAGTAACTGATTACTAGGTATAATTTTATTAGTATTTTCATAATTTAAAAGGGCTTATTTTTAACTAACTATGGTTACATAATTTTACAAAAAAAAAAAAGTTTTGAATCCAGATATGTAATGTTTTTAATTTTGTTTCACTCCTAAACACGAATTTGGGAATTATAAAATCAGAAAGAAATTTAGGTATTCGAACACATTTTTTAAACATTTTCAATAGTATGTGTATCTATAGAGTGTTAATAATAGAGAAATAATTGACGGTAAAATAAGGCCAGGCACTAATAATACCGGCCTTATTTTAACATCTGAGCTTGCGCAAATGCATGGTGGGATAAGGACTCCCTAAATAAGGATAGTGCCTGGCTTTATTTATGTCGGTTTTAGGTCGTGCCATCTATTCTATTTCTATTTTTTCTTTCTTGGTTTTGGTCCCTTCAGGTCCAATCCACCACTCTCCCCCTTCCGCACTATGCTTTCCAGGGCTTCGTCGGCGGAAAATCTGGATAATCGAGCTCGTAGCTCCCAG
This sequence comes from Listronotus bonariensis, assembly GCA_014170235.1. Classification (NCBI taxonomy): domain Eukaryota; kingdom Metazoa; phylum Arthropoda; class Insecta; order Coleoptera; family Curculionidae; genus Listronotus; species Listronotus bonariensis. The sequence continues at coordinate 61,773 of JACEGR010004819.1, read as the reverse complement.
AAATTCCAAAAAGAAAACAAATAATTCAACAATCAATGCAATGCATAAATTGTCGGCTGTCGAACCAAGATCTGCTACTGGTGTTACGTATAACCTTCACTTTCACTACTGACAGTTCCCATGGCACGCCCATCTATTTCCCGCCATTTGAGAGATACCTCGTGTTCACCACCAAGTAGGATACGGAGGTCAAACAAAGAGTTTAAGTGTTAAGGGTAAGTTTAAGTGTGTTTCTAAACAAATGCTAAATATTTTGAGAGGTGGTTCCCTGTTCAAAGTAAAAGGTAGTTTGCTTTATAAACATGGGGTCAAAAGAAAACTATTAGTGAAATATCGCGGTACAAAAATTACATAAAAATAAATGTAGTTTAATAAGCTTTCTTTTACTATCAATATTATTAAAGGTAGCACAAAAAGCTTCAGAAGAAATAGCTTTTGTAGTGGTGAAAATTTTTGAGTTTTTTTTTTCTTTATGCGTTTTGACCAGAATTTGAATTTTAATTTTACATTGAATAAAAATCTTAAAAACGACAATTTATTCAAAAACTTGATTTTTCTTTAATAAAATTTAAAAAAATGTTTGCGTTAAAAGGGTAAGGAGAATTAGATTGTAATTAGATAGCCTATTGTAATTTTAATGATTGTACGAAAGTCAAATAAATCATTTAACAAAGGTCGTAATGTAATATAAAACCATACCACCTGCGCTTAAAAAATAATATTCCGCCAGATAAAAACACGTGAATCGTTGAGATATTCTAACTTTAATTTCCGTTGTGTTTTGCCGAAGTTGTAACAAAGAATAATAATATTTGTATTAGATTTCAGCCACTAATCATTATTAAAACTGACAGTTTTGTTTAAGATAAATCAACGGTAAATAATAAGCAGCATGATACTTTTATAACAAAGCTTCTTATTAGAGAATTATTGCAAGAAATTATTATTACAGAAAGGCTTCCCTCTCTTGCCCATCGTCGGGCTGTGGGCGATTTATCGCTTTTTTATAGGTACTTCCATGGCTTCTGCTCTGAAGAATTGACCAGTATAGTTCCTCCACTCACGGTTCCCAACAGAAAACTCGTGGTTCCGCGCGTATGCATCCCTATACGGTCCAACTGGACAGGCCCCGAACTTCTCACTTTGTTCGTTCTTTTATCCCTAGAGTTTCTAGATTGTGGAACCTGCTGCCCGCGGAGGTCTTTCCTTCCCCCAAATCTTCAAGTATTTAAGTCCCGTGTCAACAAACTCCCTCTTACCTCGCTTAAGACACCCACGGTACGTTAGTATTTAGGCTTTTAGCCTTCGTGGTTTGTCCAAGGATAAAAAAAAAAAAAAAGTGCCTTATTAAGCTCGGGTATTATTAATACTGGCCTTATTTAAATAGTGCTTGTACCCATAATTTAGAGTTATTGCAAATTATGTTGACAATGCCATTAACCTAAAAAAATGGGAAAACATTTTTGGTAGTTTTTTTTATTGTTTTGTGTTGTAGGGTTTTGTTTTACACAATTACAGAAATACATTTGAAAAAGCAACGTTTTAAGTATTTTTACTTTCAAAAACTTTTAGATTTTGTGCTCGGCAGCCGTTCGGTTTACACGAACAGTTCCGAAGTTAAAATAAGACCAAAATAAGGCACGACTTAGACGACTCTTTGTTTGACCTCCGGACAGTGCGGACGTGCGTAGAGGACTACAAAGTTCTTCCCGGAGTGGCGGCTAGAGGTGTCGTACGAACGTTTTTTACCTTCGGGGATCAAGGAAAGATTCACGCTAAATTGACGGCATCTTTCTTCTGGATCTAAGCGCTGTGAGCAAAGATTCCTATAAGCTGATGGTATTCTGTTTGGCGGTGAACACGAGGTATTTCTCAAATGGCGGGAAATAGATGGCCGTGCCATGGGAACTGTCAGTAGTGAAAGTGAAGGTTATACGTAACACCAGTAGCAGATCTTGGTTTGACAGCCGACAATTTATGCATTGCATCGATTGTTGAATTGTTTTGTTTTCTTTTTGAATTTCTGGGAGCTACGAGCTCGATTATCCATATTTTCCGCCGACGAAGCCCTGAAAAGCATAGTCCGGAAGGGGGAGAGTGGTGGATTGGACCTGAAGGGACCAAAACTAAGAAAAAATAGAGAGAGAGAGAGAGAGAGAGAGAGATCTCCCTAATAGTTTTCTTTTAACCCTATGTATATAAAGCAAACTACCCGTTACTTTGAACAGGAAATCACCTCTTAAAATATTTGGCATTTGTTTAGAAACACACTGTGTAAACATGTTTATAATTATGTTTTGGCATCTTATTAAAACCCTTATTACAGTGGTAATAATGTATGTATTGTTGACTAAAAAAATAATTGTCACCAAATGTCGTATACCAAACATACAATGAAATATGTTAATCATTGTGTCTTGTATAACAGAGTCATTAAGTTTTAAGTATGTTACTGATATTATTTCAGTTTAAATAAATTACTCTGCAACCTAGTTGCAGTTAATATTAATTAAAATGGCATGGTTTAAACAACTGTGAAAAATCTGCTGCATATAGTTGGATTTAAAATTGTTTTTAGTTGTCATAACATTAAACTTATTATTTTTCCTTTTTCTTTCCTCTCTTTTTTTTAGTTCTGAAAATCTTATACTTTTAAAAAATCTTTCTATGTATCTGCAATAATTTATAATTTTTAGATATTGCTTAATTGCCTTTTTTATTAAAAAAAAGTTAAAGTTTATATATCTTATCGTTAAATAATATATTGGTAATGTGAACTGCTCTAGTAGCCAGCTCTATACAGGGTGTTCATTTAAAAACTTTCCACTCAAGTTATCTTCGAAACGAGACAGATTTGAGAAAATCGTCGAAACACGTCAAGATATTTATTGAGGGGGAACAAAAACAAAAAATTGGACGGCGCCCCTTTAACCCCTTAACCACCAGGGCCACCACCCCAAAATTCTTAAATGAGAAGGCGGGTCGAGTGATACATCATTTTAAAGCTCTTGACGAGTACTTTATAACCCTAGAATATGAAGTCAATATCTTCACCTATTACAAAATGGCGGTACTTTAAAAATTACCTAAATACCTGATTTGGATGGTCATATTTCCGAAACTAATAAAGTTAGATGTAGGTACTTAATGTGGTATTTTCTTAAAGCTCATTTAAAGATCTTTTTAGTGGTAAAATAATATACAGGGTTCTTAAATAAAAAAATATGTACCTTTTCTTCTACCCTGTATATTACTACCAGTATCACCATTAAAAGACCCTTAAAAGAGCTTTAAGAAAACACCACATTAGGTACATAACTTTATTAGTTTCGGAAATATGGCCATCCAAATCAGGTATTTAAGTAATTTTTAAAGTACCGCCATTTTGTAATAGGTGAAGATATTGACTTCATATTCTAGGGTTATAAAGTACTCGTCAGGAGCTTTAAAATGATGTATCACTCGACCCGCCTTCTTATTTAAGAATTTTGGGGTGGTGGCCCTGGTGGTTAAGGGGTTAAAGGGGCGCCGTCAAATTTTTTGTAAAACGTTCCCCTCAATAAATATCTTGACGTGTTTCGGCGATTTTCTCAAATCTGTTTCGTTTCGAAGATAACTTGAGTGGAAAGTTTTTAAATGAACACCCTGTATAAAAGATAATATGCATCTAAAAACCAATTAATTACCATCCTACTATGAAATTATATAATCAAAGCCCGGTAAATGATAACTCTACAAGTAGTATGATAAATATGATCAAACTAATCCTCCAACATGATATAAAACTTTTGTTCCTGATATGGAATGTGTCAATGATAAAAAATTAGAAAATCCTTCCCAGGGTGATGATGTTGACAGGTTTAAAGACCACATGCAGTCACGATCACTCGTTTAAATAATGTTTTTCTGGATACACTTTGATTTATTCAAAACACACCATCAATCATTGTAACAACATACTTAGGGTGGCGTTTTTTCTGTTAGGGATTCTTAATCATTTATTTTCAGTTTGATCTGTTCTTGAAATCTGTTGCATCATCTATAGCTTCTTAGAAGTAAAGGGATACTTTGTAAATAATATTTTTTTTCAGCTATGTTAGATGTAGTTAAATATTCGTCATTTGTTAAAGGCTATAGAATCTTATTATCAATTAATTAATTAAATAATTAATTATGATCTTGTCTTGATTTTAAGTTTTAATATTTTTTGAATTAAGGCAGGACCAAACTTGTTAATGCCAAAACAAAAAATCTTGTATTGGACACCCCTACCTTGGATTGTTAATTGGAATTAACTTGTTTAGAATAACCCAGAAATAAATAATAATTCAAATTAATTCTGTAATATCAAGGCAACTCCAATTTTTAATCAAACAAATTGGTACCTTATAGAGTTCATCTATAAAAGTAATGACACAGATAATAATAATTCTATGGACATAATAGTTTACTAAATTTATTTAAAACTTAAACAATAACGTTTTGTAACGAAATATCCCCCAAGGTACAATACATTCTCATAATGTTGATATAAATTTTCTAAAGAACATAAATTCCGCTTCTAAACCATACTCTTTAGATAATAATTTATGAATGACTAGCTTCAACATTTTAACGATTTTGGGATATCACTATACCCTTTAATGATAAAAATCATTTTACGGTACAAACATTATTTGTTTAATAGGATCATGTTTTAACTTACATTGTTTAAGCTGGAGGCCTTTAAAAAATTTACATAATTTTAATCCAAATTAAAAAAAAGAACATTTGTATTCGGTATTCAAGTCGTCATTAGGGTTGTACTACACACAGAAAAAAATGTCTTGTTTTAAGCAAATACAAGGTTTTAAAAATATGCATCCTTTTTGAATAGTTGTGCTTTTAAATCAAGATTTATTTCTTACTTTAAAATAATAGTGGTTCTTAAACTGGGAGAAAAAATACTTTAATTTATGTCTTTAATGTAAAAGACACTCTTTAAATTAAAATATCCTTAGTATTATTTTAAGAACATCAGAATCAAGAAATAAGAACCTAAAGATTTATGATTTAAGCTCTTTAATATCTTAAATATAAGTTTTAAGATTTGAAATAAAATAAATATTAAATGTTTCTATCAAAATATTAATAAATTTTCTTTAAAATAATAGGTTCTTATTTTAAGAACCTATATCAAAATCTTTAACCTTTATGTCAAAGAACCTATTTCTTTAATATAAGTATTCACTGAATTATGCTTTTAAGTACGGTATCAACGGTACGATTATATCCTACCGTCGAACAACGAAAGTTTTTTTATAAGATACACTTGTTATTCGTATTATTCAACTTGGACCCGGGACAGCCAGTTTGATAAGTCCTATGAGGTTCGGCAAAACGCATCATCGATGGAGTAGAGAGGTCTCGGTGAATGACATGATAAGCAGGAATTCCTCTATTAACTATCAAAAAGAGAACTAGTTGTTTATTTAATATAATTATCTTAATTAAATTAAATTTTATTTCAGTGTGTGGTATTTAGTATCTTGTCTTAAAGAAAGAATCTCTTAGTGGGTGCTCGATATTTTTACCGGAATACATCGTTCTTTAATGTAGACCCATTGGGGAAATAAAATAAGGTTATTTTTATTACAAAAGCGCCTTCTTTTGAATTTAGTACGCAAAGCTGAAAACATATTTTTTTCTGTTTGAGATCCTATTTCTTTAACACATGAAAGTCACAATTCTCTCAAATTAAATTTAGGCTTTTGTTTTAAGATATCTTTTTTTTCAGTGTAGATTGCTCTTATTGGTAGGTAACATTAATTATTCAAAGCAACTAAATAAATAAATTGTATTAGATTTTTCTCATGCAACATGTTATATTTAGCTATAAAATTCTTACTTGTGAGATCGAAACTAATAATAATACAAATTTTTCTGATTCATAGTCACTTAAAACTGCTGTTTGCTGTTATTTAAGGAAAATCGCAAATTTAAAATAATTGTTGTAAGAAAGTTAATTAATCCAAGACTTATGAGTTATTTTAACATTACTCACCTAAAAGTCTTTTGATAGAATTAAAGTCATTTGTTTTATCCTCTTGATTTTATAAATAATTGTTTCCTTGAATTTGAAACTCCAGTTATAACACAAAATCAAAATAGACCTATTACAAATTTATTTTTACCATTCATTCCCGGACTATCAAATAAAATTCAACGAATAGGACATAATTTTAATATTCGCACAATCTTTAAAACACAAAACACTATCACATCTCAATTAACAAAAACAAAACCATATAACTTAAATGAAAATACAAAAATGTCATTTATAAAATACCTTGCGAATGCAATAAGTTTTATATAGGTGAAACTTGTAGACCATTAGCCAAACGCATAAAAGAACACAGATCATACATTAAAAACACAGAATTTCATAAATCAAAAATCTGCCAACACGCATTTGATAACAATCATAGAATAAACTGGGATGCTTCGAGTATTTTAGCAAGGGAAATGTGTTCTAAAAACGCAAAATCAAAGAAAGTGCGTATATATTATTAAATAAAGATAATTGTGTAGCATCAATTTCAGTTAATATAAATAACACTTGGTTGCCTCAGGTAGACTAAAAATTAACTAACTATTTACCTACCGTAAAATAAACAATCAATACACCAACAACCAGTTATCTATATCACTACGACACTATGACCAAACAAACATATTTTGACATATAATGTCAAAGATTTCAGAATATCCTAAAAAAGATACAAATTTTAAAACCTTAATAATAGAAATTTTTTATTTTTTTAATTTTATTCCATTTATCTTGACAACGGTGGCAGATTTGCCACCGAAACGTCGATTTTTAATTATCTTTCTACTTGTTTAATTTTTTTTTTTTTTTTTTTGGTTTTTAGAACCTTTAATTTTATTTTGGCGTGTATCCAAATAAATACCATTCATTAAATGAATCCGCCGAACTATAGAACATATCTTCAATTTACTCACCTATTAGTCACATAAAAAAATTGTTTTTTACCACAAATTTTTCTTATTGTACAATAAGATAATAAATAATAATAAAGTAATGGTAAATGTTTTTAAATTAAAATAATTATATTCGCAGAAAACAAACTTTAAAAATTTATACATGTATATGCAGGTAAAATGCATGTAACATCTGCCTTTTAATTTATAATTATTGGAGATTGCATATTGAAGCAACAGTAGTTTATTTTGCAATAGGTGCATTGGTACATATGTTTGCCCGGTGGGGCTTAAAAATACAATAATAATTAATTAGACACAAACAAGCATCTGATCTTGCAATTAAATACATACTAAGAAAAATTCGGAATGACTGACATACCGATCCAAACAACCTTTCGAATAGTTAAGTAACAGATGCCTTTGTTAGCTGAATAATAAATAAAATTGATCTTAAACAAGAACAAAAATTAATCTAAGAAATATAATAAAAATAGAGTCTATAAAGCCGACTACAGACTACATACCAAGGCTTGGCAAATGTCCGTTCGTTCAAACGTTCTCGCATCGTGTGTATGCAAAACATATGACAAAGCAAAGTCAACGTTGGGATGCGGGAACGCTTGAGCGAACGGACATTTGCCAAGCCTTGGCATGTCGTCTTAGCCGGTGTTATAAATAGGTGTTTTTCAAAAAGGACTCTTTTTAAAGATTTGACTAACAAAGAGTTCAGTTCCAATGAAATGAAGATCATTATTTTGAAAATTACCAGTGACTAAACATGTTATATTATGCAAAACCGTCTCAAACTTACAAACGCTACTTCATAATCTTCACGTGTAAGAACCCTTAAAACCTTTTTAACGTTCCTGGAGCGGTAACTACCCCTTTCCCCCTCCCTCCTAATCTACGCTAGTATAAACCACAAATGAACTTGCTTTATCTATAGGTTTCTCGAAACCATCTTTAAATGGAAAAAGTTTATATATACTTGTAATATCTCTTTCACGTGTTTTTTATATCCCTGGGATTTTCCACATTTTCCCGGACAACCTCTATAACATTATAAAATAATCTATAATTAATTTGACGGATGCATCTATCATGTTATAACCATATAAAAAAGAACCTGGCACATTAAATTTTAAAAAAGTTGTTAAGAAGTGCTTAATTCAACATCTCATCTAAAACAACAGTTATTTACATTACGAGGCAGAAAAGTAAAACTTTTTCTCCCAGGGATGATTTTAGCAATCATCCAAGGAAGAAAAAGGCACTTTATTCCAGGAGGATTGTATGTTTTTTTTCTACTACGTTTTTTTTTTTTAAATATCCACATAATTATTTGCCTGCAGTATCGGAAAATGTAGACATCAAGTTTAGAAGAACAAAAAGTGCCATTTTCCTTTCTAGAAAAACTCTATTTTCGATAAATGCAGTAGGAAAAAAATTAAAGAAAAGTTTGTAAATACCAATATAATTCATTACTTCTCTACACAGTTAAACGCTTTTTCAGGAAAAATTAGTATAAAATAAACAACTATTTTTACGATGCCTCAAACAGAAATTAATTATTTTCAGCTGACCTTTTTAAAACAATAATAAAAATAAGATAATAACTGTGCACATCCAACAACTGGCTTTCGTTAAATTATGATTGGATTTTGTAATTTTTATTTGTGGTTGTAAATCACGGAAAAGTTATGTTTGTTTAATAAAGCTGAGTAACGAATAACGTTCCGACATAAATATGATATACGAGTGGTAATAAATACATTTTTTTCTTGGGAAAGTTCAGGTTAGAAAGATAAAAATAATGTTATATGGGAGCATACGTGGACGACGAAGAATTAATGTGGCTGTCGAGAGTTGGCTTGCTGTATCTGTTAAAGTCTGAAACAATAAAAATCTGTTTTTGTAAGCCACTCAAAGTTTCCTTTAAAAATGATAAAATATTTTGCTTGTTTGTATATAACTGTATTAAAATGCTTTAGTTACCTAAAGTTTAAAAATAAATTCAGTGGCATGCATCTTTATACCAATTTTAATAAAAATATTTGAAGAGGTATTTTTTTATACGAAGGCTAAAAGCCTAAATACTAACGTACCGTGGGTGTCTTAAGCAGGATAAGAGGAAGTTTGTTAACAAGGGACTTAAAAACTTGAAGATTTGGGGGGAAGAAAAGACCTCCGCTGGCAGCAAGTTCCACAGTCTAGAAACTCTAGGGATAAAAGAACGAACGAAATGGAAAGTTCGGGGCCTGTCCACTTGAACTGTATAGGGATGCATACGCGCGGCACCACGAGTTTCTCTGTTGGGAACTGCAAGAGGAGGGACTATACTGACAATTCGTCGGAGCAGAAGCCGTAAAAGTATCTATAGAAGAGCGATAGATCTCCCACAACTCGACGATGGGCAAGAGAAGAAAGTCTTTCACCCGTATGCATAGTCAGTCGCTGACGATTCGCCAGACAAATTCCCGGCGAAGCGCTGGGCGAGACGCCGGAGAAATGTTAGCAGCCTGTTTTCATTGCATAGTCAATCTCTGACGCATCTCTACGCCGGCGAGCCTCCAGCAGATGGTCATGCCACTGTTGTCGGTTATACATATTTTTCAAATTGTGTCACTTTTTAATAAGAAAATTCATGAAAGAACTGCTCGTTTCATCTTCTGAACAGGTTGCAAGAAGTGGTCACTTTTATTTTAATTATAATTTTAACCTTTTTTGTTGGGAAAACTTACAACGAAATGTGATGATTCTACATTTTTGAGCATGCCCTATTAAAATAAGATTTTCAGTGGCAACACTGGTCGGGGTTTTTCCTGTCTCAAAACTAACAACTAACCTAACAATAATAAAGTTTAGGTACATGATGGGTACCTGGATTTACTTTTTTCGTGGAGTAATATGGAGAATTGTTCATTTGTTGTGCATTTGTTGGAGTGTTGGTTAGTTTTTTGTGAATCTAAATCAGTTTTTATTATGGCGGTAAAATATTCATTTGCCGATAAGGAGCTATTTATTCAAATCCTTGAAAATTACAAAATCATTGAAGACAAAAGGACTGATGCCTTTTTTATTGCAAAAAGAAAAAAGCTTGGGAAAAGATTACCGAAGAGTTCAATAAGGTAGCTGAAGAGAAGGTATGTAATATTTCAAAAATAAAATAAGGTAATTGTGTAGAAACTGTCCGCAACTCCGATTTTGACCAAATTTGGTATAAGGGGGTTTTTGGGGCGCTGATCACGAATCTGACAGTTTCTAGACAATTACCGAAAATAATTGTTCCCAATATAACTATATATTGAATCTGGCTTACCAAAATCTTTAAAAAGTGCCCTGTTTTATTTGAAATAAGTAAATTTAAAAATTATTAAATATCTTAACCCTATTTACAGAGGACAGTGTTGCAACTAAAAAGACTGTGGGACAAATTAAAACGTTCAAGGAAAGCCGAATTGGCTGAAGAAAGAAAGGACATGATGGCAACTGGAGGTGGCCCATCAAAACCTCCTCCTGCACCGCAACCAAATATTGACAATGTGATACCCCACATAGATTTTGACCTACCAATTATTGACGATTCAGATGGAATTAATCTGAACAAAAGTGAAGGTATATCATATTTATTTTATGTTACTTCCATTTATTAGATATAGTAGCTACTTCACCCTCATAATTATTACCTAGTAAATAACAAGTTATAAATTAAAGTGTTGAAAACATTAGGAAATATTATCTTAACGAAAAAAATGTAGGATGTAAAACATGTCATGAAACCTTTTAGAAGTATACTTATCTTTTATAAAAATTTCAGAAGTACAAGAAATTGTCATTTCTGGCGAGCCAGTAGTAATTGCTTCTACCTTTAACGAGGCACAAGTCTTCGACGACCCCTCCGGAGAGTCACAACATGAAGAACCTCAACCTAAATCTATGCTAGGTCCTATCACTCCTCGTAAGATTGAATCATCAGGCAAGTACCTTAATTATTATCAAAATTTGGTAAATGTGTTAGGTATTTATTAATAATTACTTGAAAAGCAACCAGCTAAAAGGATTTTCTTCCTTATACATCTAAGAGGGTGATTCTTGAACCTATTTTTAAGAAAAAACTTAATATGAATGGATGTCTTCGATTTCTTAACTTTTGAGATACAGAGTGTTACATTTTAAGAAAACAATTTTTGTATTAATTTTTTTATACCACTTTTTTATATAAATAATTGTTTGACCTAAGAAACATTTTTTATTTAATAAGAATTAAAAATGATTTAGTAGGTAATAAGCAGATTTTGTGCTCTTTAATGCATAAACGCCGTACACCAAATTAAATGAGAAATATTGGTGTAAAGTGGTATAAAGATGATAAAAAAAATTCTTTAAATTTTAACGCGCTGTAGCTAGGCATAAGTTAAGAAGTTTAGGATATACATGTATGTGAAGTTTTTTTGTTAAAATGGGTTCAAGCATAACCCTCTTAAATATTAGCATGATATGAAGAAACACCCTGCATTTTGTCATTTTATTATTATGTATAGGTATATATTAATAGTAAATAAATGTTTTAGGGTACATCAAAGAAAAAGCAAAGAGCATGAAAGCCAAAGCTGTAGACAAGCTTACGGAAGCCAGGCTTTCTTTAATCGAAAAAGAAAAAGAACAAATGGATGAGCTACACAAGGTACGGTTAGAAGAAGCAAATTACCGGAAAGAAGCTGCAAGGCTGGTTATGGTACAAGAAGAAATAAAGCTAGAATTATTAAAGAAAAACATAAATTAAATTTGTGGTCTTATATTTGTAATAAGTAATACAACTTGTATTTTCTTAATAAAAAGTCTAAAAATAATATTACTATATTATATTTACATATTTACAACAAATAAAAATACACTTTAAAATAAAAATAGTCCGTCATATTTCACATCCTCTGTTAAATTTAAAACGTTTTTAAAATGACAAATCTGACTTCTATTATTTTGTTTAAAAGTTAATATTATGTCAAGTGTATACTAATAATAGTAAAGTATAAATTTTTACAAAATAAAAAAAAACTAATAACGTTAAGGGTGTTAAAATGTTTAACTGTATCAAAGTAAAAGTCAACTTTTAATTCGATTCAAAGTTTATAAAGGATGATAAGGCAGCAAAAATATAATGGAAAATATTCTGTGGTTTATTCAAAGTAGTTTCGAACTATATTGGCCCTCATTATCTGACCCAACTGATTGTCGTTTCTTGCTTGATAACCAACTTCTGGAATATCGTTAACAATATTTTCTTCTGGCTCATCCTGCTCATCCATAATCTCGCGATGTTCAATGGCAATATTGTAAAGGACAGCGCAAGCGATCACAATGTATGAACTGGTCATAACTTGATTTGCAAGACCTCGAGACAAACAAGGAAAAATTCGCTTAAAAACCCCAAACAAACGTTCCACAACATTTCTTGTCCCTATATGGGCTTCATTGTATCTTCTTTCTCCCGCAGTATTTGGATTTCTATAAGGAGTTAGAAGATACGGAAGGCATGGATATCCGCCATCACCTAGTAGATACCCAGGAAGCAATCTTCTTTGGAACCTAGTTTTAACAGAGCTTCTATTAAAGATGTTACTGTCATGATAACTTCCTGGATATCTAGTAACTATGTCGAATATTTGTAAATTAGGTCCAGCAACAACTTGCACATTAAGTGAAAATGTTCTTTTTCTGTTGCGGAAGAGCTCAGCAGTTGGTCCTCCTGGATTTTTAATGGGAATGTGGGAGCAGTCAATGCATCCAGTAACGTTTGGAAAATTTCTAATTCTACGAAATTGAGCTTGAATTGCCTGGATATTTTCGGGAAATTTAATATAGTTTCGACTTTGGGCCGAAATCCTTCGGGTAATTCTCGTTATTATTCGGCTCACAGTTGCTTGATGATACCCTCTTAGATCCCCACATACGATCTAAAATTTCAAAAATAATATAGAGTGTGTTTCCTAATTGCAATAAAAAAAGGCATACTTATGAGCCTATTACTTGCTACTTGACCTAAATTTAACCGTTAAAGCTTATTTAATTGAAGGAAGTTAAAATATATCGATAGTGCCATTTAAAATTCAAAAATATCATTTATTTCCGGGTAAACTGGTACTGATAGAAATAAATCAAGCAATGCACGTGTGCGCTAGCATACCGAGATGGGGAGGGAGGGTGCGGACCGCCCCAGGCCCCTGGTAAGCAGGGCCCCAAAAGGAAAAAAAGTATCCCCCTTTTATCAGATGTCTTTTTACCTTAAGACTTTTTTTTGGTTGTCGAAATGTTTTATTTAGGAAAAGTAACTACAATTTAGCCCGGGTGTCTGTTACCTGACAATCTTTGTTTTTTTTTTTTTTTTTTTTTTTTTGGTTCTCAACAATATTAGTTTTTCCTTTCCACCCTCCCCCCTCACACCCCTAAACAAAATCCTGGTAGCCCATGGTATGATAGGTAGTTTTAGGTAGGTACCTGAAAACTACCAGTGGCGTAAAAACGCAAAGTAAGTAATAGTCCTATTAGTGGCGAAACAGGTAATCCTCGGTTTGTTCTTGGCTCCTGATCATCCACTATTGGCAGTAAAACGTGGAGTACCACTTCCTTGGAAAAACGAAATCTGCTTTTAAATTCTGTCTCGTTGTATCTTTCCAGTGGATTTTCAATGTCTCGAAGGTATCTGAAAATTTTATACAAGGATTGTACATATACTACTTAAGTTCGCACCATATGGAAAACATTTTTATTTTTCGAAATGAGTTATTCTTTATAAAAGTTCTGCATGGTCTAAAACCTAAAATGCAATCATCAGATAATATTTTATTTAACAGTGGTTTACGAGGTACAAAAGTACCTCTAATTTTCAGAATATCAAAAATTTTTATTAAGAAAAAATGTTTAGAGTTAAAAATGACACTTAAATATGCAATCTTGTGTCATTTTGAAAAAAATCTTTTTTATTTTTTTATGCGTTAACGGTAAAAATTTAAGTTTGTACACTAGTACATACTTATTTCGAAATGTATTAAGTACGTAAAGAAAGCTTAAGAACTGTCAAAACAGCGAAAAGTCACAGAAATGCTTGTCACCGCAAAAAAGTTTTTGTTAACATCGTTTGTTAGTATTTTTTTTATTAAGTTATAAAAAGTAGAGGTACTTTATTCTTGAGCAAAATTCCTATTTTTTGTCGTACCTCGTATACCACTGCAAAAATCTGATGATTGCATTTTAGGTTTATGCAGAACTTTTATAAAGAATAACTTTCATTTTTTGTAAAATTAATAATAAAAAAGTTTTCCATATGGTGGTTCTTTTTTCTGGGGGGGCCTGAGCGACTCTGGGGCCCCCTGTAGTTACACCGGTGTGTATATACTGTGTGTCCCAACTCTAATTATACACGAAATATCTTCACCCCTGTACAAGATACAAAAATAAAATTAAAATAAAAACTGGTTATTTGGTTACACTCTTTTCACATAATTTTAATCGTTAAGTGTTTTTTTTATGGGTCAGCCTGTATGTTTTAACAATAATAAGTATATACTTAAATTAACAAAGTCAGTTTTTGATACACCTTGTATATTAACTGGTACTGTCAATAGAAAGAGTGTATCCAAAAAATATTTCTTATTTTAGGTTTAATTTTTGTATCTTGTACAGTGGCGAAGTTATTTCGAGTATAAACAGAGTTGGGACACCCTGTATATAAGTATCTAAAAACTGTTCAAATAATATAATTTGTATTTACATAAGAGGAAAATAAATGTTAAAATTACTTATTTTCGTATAAAAAATTGTTTGCTAATTAAACCTATGATTAAAATATTATTTTAGAATTTTCCTAAAAAGAAGCTGCAAGATTAAACCACATCTTAAATCTCTTTTCTTTTTGATCCCTTCTCTTTTTTTTTAATTATTGGCGGATTTTTTGCTTTTATTATTATGACTTTTGCCATGCATTATCAAAACAAAACAGCAGTATAATCAAATTAAACTTTTACCTACCTACGTGGTCCATGTGCTTCTAATTCCAAGTCTCGAATATCTCTATTTATTGCATGTATCACGTCCAGATCACGATCCATTTTTTTATAATTTAAACAAACACTGCACTTCTAATAAAATAACGCAAAAATATTATGATGCAAATCAATTACGAATTACGGCAAGTCGCTGGAGGTGGTCGGACCCATCTCCGTCAGAACGCCGGCGAGTCGCCTAAAAAAGCGCTATGCGCATGTGTAACAAACTCGGCGTGGAACTATGCAGCGAGATTTGCTTTCGGCGAACGGCGCATCGCCGGAGGAACTTCGGCGATCGACTGTGCATACGGGTGTTTGAGTAAGTAAAGGATCATTAATAAGACGAACAGCCCTTCTTTGAATGGCATCAAGAATGCTGAGGGTTGAAGGGGATGCCATTCCCCAGACATGAGAACAATATTCCAGAGAGGGTCGAATTTGGGACACATACAAAGTGTATAAATTGTTAGAGCATCCTTTGAGATATTGTTGGGTGAGAATATATAATATATATTTTTTAAACTTTTGGCACACTCTAATATGTATTATTCTAGTACTTTATCATTGTTAAACCCACAAATAAATTAATAATATCGAAAAGGGCAAGTCCACCTTCATTTTCTTAAAAATCATAAGTATCCACCACCTTTGACAAACACAAAACCCATAAAATATACACGAGACATTGTTTTTACATGCTCGAGACCACAGACAACTTAAAGATCAAACTTATCTGCATCCTCTTGACACTCTTACTTGTGTACCTAATTATCATTCCACTTCAGCATCAATTACAAAACCTTTTCCATTGTGTTCGTCTTTAAACTTCAATAAATCCTTCGAAACCTATTTAAAAGTCAGATTTTGTGGTAAAGCGCCATTAGGTTTATGTATTTTATTCCACTCCCTATAAACACCCCATTTTTTCTATCGATATAGAAGAAGGTGTCGACTTGATATTAACATAATTTCAAACAGGAGGTGTATAATGTTTATATTCGCTTCACATTAATTCTTAAACACCAACGTTCTTATATCATTTTATAAAGTCTGTAAAAGTTTTGTTTTAAGCTCTGTGTGGTGTATGTTATTAAAACACTGGCGGCACGTAAGGAGGGTTGTAGAGCGGCGTTCTTCCAGAAAAAAATGTTATATATGCTTATAATTATTACCTATTTAGGTTTACCAAAAAAATAGCATAGGGCTGTTTTTAAAGTGCAGTCATTTATTAAGACAGCTTGTATAATTAAGTTAATGAAGCTGCAAGACAGGCAATAGTTGAAAGTCCTTAGAAATAGCTTCAATTTTAATTTTAAAAAATAACTTTTATCTTTTTATTTAAAATTAAAAACCTATAAGAGGGCGGAATAATTATTTATATTTTTTAAACAATATAAATGTCATTTATACAGGATGTCCAAAACTTTACCGACAAACTTTAAGAAGTGATTCTCTCGCGAAAAATAAGAAAAAACTTTAAAATATGTCCTTAAGGTTCTACTTTTGGAACTACAGGGTGTTAAAATAAAAAAAAACAATAGTTCTTACCAATAACTTTTTCACTAATACAGATATCTTTAAGAAATTTGGCAGACGTCTCCTAAGCATCATAGGACATTTTTTGACGTACAAGCAAAAATTTTTTTGTTGGTGTCGTCTGTAAGGGATTTATTGTTGTTTTTTTTTGTTGCTGAACCCTCGCATATGTACCCATGGATACTATGGACAGCTAAGCAATAGAAAGGGTTGAATATAATACAAACCTTCGGTTGCCGTAACAAAACAATAGGGCGGCTTGGTTTGGGACTCGTAAGTGTTTATATAACTGCCTTCGCCTTATAAACAATCAGTTATTTTGTTTTGATAGTAAAGATTAAATAGTTTAAATTTTCTGGTTGTGATTATTTGTATAAAGTAATTTAAAAAATAAATAATAGTTTAAAAACCTAAAAAAAAAACACGCTTTTATATGCAACTGAACTATAAATTTGAAAATAATTTTTCATTACAAAGAGTTTGTATTATAGTAATAAAAGGTCAAACAATGAATCATAATTATATACCTCAAAATAGAATTATAATAAAATTTAAGATAATAACAGAATAATTCACTTCAGAGTAAAAAGCGTGGGGTGCATTTTACTATTTTTTCATAACTTTTCCCTCATAGATATTTACAAATAAAATAATTATAACATTTAATATATTAAGCACCCCACGCTTTTATTCTGAAGTGAATTATTCTGTTATTATCTTAAATTTTATTATAATTCTATTTTGAGGTATATAATTATGATTCATTGTTTGACCTTTTATTACTGTAATACAAACTCTTTGTAATGAAAAATTATTTTCTAATTTTTAGTTCGATATATCTCAATTAGTTTTCTGCGGGCAAATGTTTCACGAACTATTTCGTAATTTAATCATTTCATTTAAAGCTTCACTGTTGCATGGGGTTTCAGAACGCAACTACTCCGAACAAGTTTCTGTCAGCCTTATGCTGAGAGTACGTCCGAAACTGCACGCATGCGCAGATCGCGCACTAGCTCTTTCTTTGTTACTCTCCTACAGAAAATCTATAAAGGAATTTATTTATCCTGGCGATCCTAATCAGGATAACGGGATACTGTTTGCAGATTATTGCATTGTCATGGGTCCTTGATACGTGTACAAAGTTTCAAAGAAATCGAATCCCTGGAAGTTGGTGAAAATTAAGCTTAAAGATTCCGTTACATACATACATACATACAACCCAAGCTTATAAAAGCGTGTTAAAAAAGTAGTAATTATTATTAAGTGTTACAAAATAAGAGTGTGTGAATAATTCTTTTAGTTTAGAAAAATAACTGAGTTAAAAAATAATGGATGTTCAACGCCGTTAATAAATATTGTGCAAGTATAGGTATTTAATCAATTTATTTTTGCCTATAAATTTGTTCTGTTTACATTCTCAGTTCAAAAGTGTTTAGGTAAAAACAAAAACCCATTTCTTAAAATAATAGTTTACTATGAATAAAACAATTAATGAAGCGATTACAGCCATTATACATTTTTATCGCCATCGCCATAAAAATAAATCAGAATATTGGTTAAAATATTGATTAATTTAAATAAAACAAACAGCAAAATTTTTTTCGCATTTCTCATAAACATCATCGCATTCGTTTTTAACGTAATTTTTCATCACAATCGATTTGAAGAAAAAACACTTCCGTCACTGTTTTAAATCCGGCTATGGATTCTTACAGATATATATTAAGTTTAAACATAAACAAATAACTTAAGTCTGATGAAAGCAGCAAAAAAAAAAAAGAGACAGAAATATGAAAAATTATATCAACAAAAGTGTTCGTATTTAAAAATTAATGGGGAGTGAACATAAACATAAGTGCCTGCCTCTGTATAATATTATGTTCATGTCATGTCAGCACCTTTTTGTCTTTTTGACTTTGGGCGTTGAGCCCAGATTTCCTTAAAATTAATAAAATAATTTCTAAAAATACTAATAACCAATTTAATTGAAGATATGCTCTATATTGGTTAGGAGGATTCATTTATTGGATGGTCTTCTTGTTGAGTACATGCCTGGAAAGAATGGGACCTCTTCGGTCCTGGTCCCGGGGCATACGAGCTGACCCTGTTCAGCCCTATTGACCCCTATGAACTGGCCGGTCGCCATTAGCTAAACGCATAAAAGAACACAGATCATACATTAAAAACACAGAATTTCATAAATCAAAATCTGCCAACACGTATTACACGTATTTGATAACAATCATAGAATAAACTGGGATGCTTCGAGCATTTTAGCAAAGGAAACTTGTTCTAAAAACGCAAAATTAAAGAAAGTGCGTATATATTATAAAATAAAGATAATTGTGTAGCATCAATTTCAGTTAATTTAAATAACACTTGGTTGCCTTTGCTTGAAACTGAAGTATCTTCAGGAAAACTAAAAATCAACTAACTTATTACCTTTTTGTCTTACAAATAATAAATACACCAGTTACTTATGTCACTCATGACACATATGTCAAACTATTTTCAGTTTGAGATACAAAAATAATCTAAATTTTAATCATGTTTAATTTAAATATTAGTTAATATTTTATTTTTATTTTTTATCTTGACAACGGTGGCAGACTTGCCACCGAAACGTCGTTTTTTAATTAGAATTTTTGGGTTTTTTGGGGGTTTTTTCATTTATTTTGTTTCAGGCGACCGGCCAGTTCATAGGGGTCAATAGGGCTGAACAGGGTCAGCTCGTATACCCTGACCAGGACCGAAGCGGTCCCATTCTTTCCAGGCGTGTACTCAACAAGAAGACCATCCAATAACCAATTTAATTTCTCGCAAAATTTTGACGATGGATGTATCAGGACTTAGTCACTTCTGGCCAATTATTGTTGAGATTGAT
This sequence comes from Listronotus bonariensis, assembly GCA_014170235.1. Classification (NCBI taxonomy): domain Eukaryota; kingdom Metazoa; phylum Arthropoda; class Insecta; order Coleoptera; family Curculionidae; genus Listronotus; species Listronotus bonariensis. The sequence goes on along the minus strand of JACEGR010004819.1, from coordinate 42,327 downwards.
CATGCAAGAAAAAACATGTTGATGTAAAGTTGATGGTGTCAGTAGTGAGCCTTGAGTTAAAAATTAAGATAATAAAAGTAAGAAGAGTGACTAATAGACTAAGATTTAAACAGGGAAGAAGACTTTTAAAATGTGTTTACGTTAGAGAATTTTAGAGAGTGAGGATCATTTAATTTAGTTTGTTAATTTATTTAAATAATTTACCTTTATTTTTCCAAGTTCTTTCATCAATTACGAAGGTTTCCGAAACCGCCCGAATTATCCATTGAGAACTTTTATGCCATCCTGTACTATGGAATTTTCGCGATATTTCTCCAAAATGCTAGATCCTTCTTCACTCTCATATTACTATAAAAGGGCGACAGAAAACCTTCGAAGGATTAGTATAAATTCGACTTTTGTAGTGTAAACTTCGAGACACTGACAAGTTAAGATTTGTCGTTAATGTAACCACAGTTACGTTCGATTGTTAATAAAAGGTATAAAAACGAAGACACGTGTTTGTATACGAGGTGTTTCGGAACACTATTTTTTTATTTAGGCTGCTTGTCCCATTTATGTAATTTGTAGGATCTCACATCATAAATTATCATTTTTGAGGTCATTATAATTCCTAATTATTAGTTACTTTCAGAAGTTCCTTATCTAATAAACCCTGAAGTAGTAGGAGCTAATTTTTATATTGCCTGTGACTTTTTTGATATGTACTATATTCTATTTGAATAGTTTACAACAAATGTACGTATATTTAAAAACCATTAAAGAAGGAATGTTAAAAGCCTGATATCTGTCAGTGCTAATACCTCGCCACCATTAAAAGCTTCTAATCAAACAAAATAAAATAAAGGCTTCCAAACTATACGGCACCTCAATAAAGAAAATCTTGAGACATCTTAAAAAGACTTTTCTACACGGTTTTTATCGGTGTTCTTTCTTTAATGAGCTTTAGCCTTTTATTACTTTATTAATGCTTTACAAACAAGATAAACACTTTTTAGTCTGGAGGTTAATAACACGTTGATGAAGCAAAAGTCCAAGACAAATTTAACTTCCCGTTTACGAGTTTGATTTATGGACAATGTAAGAGTGTTATTATGGTCGTGCTTTGCAATTTTCGGTGGTATTTGAAAAGTAAATTGATGATAGTTGCAACCGACGGTTTACTTTCCATTCTAGTCTGGCAGCATATTTAAATGTTACCGAGTCAGCCCAATGGAGAGATTATGCTTTGCTGCCTTGTCTGCAATTATAAAATGTATCGGATTTTAAAGCTTGAGTATAAGTAAGTGTAATAGTAAGTGTGTATGTAAGAACATTTTAAAAGCGCAAATTCGGTACCCTTTGAAAGAAATACAAAAAACATAAAAAAGGCCGCCTGCAATCGGACTATTTTATACAAAGGCGCCGCTATCCGCATTATTTTGGCCAAAATGCAACTTTGAAATTTTAATAGCTCATGCTGTGTACTTCAAAGTAGATACTCCAAACTACATGTACGCAAAACTATAAAAGGATATGACTACTTCTATTGGGGTAATAAGAAACTTGAAAATGTATTTTAAGTAAACAAAAATATACAACATTATTTAATCTACTTAGTTTATTATTAGCCTTGTTTACTAAAAAATGTAAAAGAGTTTAAATATTAAGAGCTATTGTTGTGTTTCCAATGCAGTCTCGCTACTTTTGTCAAAGATTTTTTACCTTTTTCTTTATCAGTTTTTGTACTTACAATTGCTTTCCTACTTTTTGCTACTTCTGAGTGTAAGGACAGATACAAGATTTTTTTATAATTTACAAGGTTTTCCATTTTAAAATTAAATATGTTTTGTTCTACACTGTATATCCGAAAAGATAAAAGCATTCTAATGAAAGATATGGATTCCACAGAATCTACCCAACAAAACAGTGTTTTTTATTTATTTTATACGTTAAAAAATAAAAAAGTTGGGAAGATGTATCTCTATAATTTGAAATTATTTTTCTGATTTGGATGGTCATATTTCCGAAACTAATTGAGATAGACACATCAAATGTAGTATTTTTTACGCATTTTAAAAGATTTTTTTGGTGGTGATATAATATTCAGGGTATTCCATTTAAGAAAATCATACCTAATGTTGTACCCTGTATATCATATGAGATAATAATCATCGGATTACTGATTATAATACCATACCGAATTAACCAAATAAGCTCTCATTTTAGTTTATTTTGTACAATAAAAAATAATAATGTTAAGGGGGTGTAAATTTATAATAACATATAATAAGTTTTAGGTTTTCAAAAAGTATTTGTAATAATTTATAATATTTTTCCAGTAAAAAGCACCTCATTTTAAGTTAGATTGGTAAGTTTTAGAATTTTGACCAAAAAAATTAATTTCTATCCCATAGTGCGATGACCAGCTGCATCAACCGGCATATCATAAAGAAATATAGCAAAGGCGGCCGCGAAGACAAGCATGCCGATTTGCTTTAAACTTTTTGTGATTTTTTTCTCTTATCAAAGAGCACCGAATTTACATTTTTAAACTATTCCTTCAAACATTAGCGATACGCGGTGGGCTTAACAGTGATTTTTTGATATCGGTGATCGCTGCTACTGCTATCTAAAAGTAGCTGCTACTGAAAACTGTGATATTATCACTCTTTACGGAAACATGCTAAATTTTCATAAATAAAGTCATAGTGCTCATAGTTAACCTTGTTAAAATTGAATGAAGAAAAATAAATCTTTTTTAATTACATTCTGTCATTTAATATACATATATTTTAATTATTGATTTGCATAAACATATAAGTAAATGTATATAAAAAAACGTGCATTACACGAAGAATATCAAATATCTTATTTTTTTATAAACATTTATAGCTTTGATTATATTTTTAGGCAACCCATTCGCGATAGATTTATTAACAAATCAAATTAATAAAAAAATAGTTTTCATCCGGTAAGCAAGTCAATTCGCATCCTGTTTCACTAACGTACACATGCATTATCACCATAAACATAAACAAAATAGGTTAGAATCACTGAATCGCAATCACAATCACTGTCCAGCGATCGCAGTCGCCGTTTAATGTTGTAGTTACGGGCAGCGCCACCTCTGCGAACTGCGAAAATTAAAGAGTGATTTTTCACTGCTTCGCCAGGCGCAAGTAGCAGCTACCAAAATGATTTGTTAATAACCGGTGATTGGTAGCAGCGACTGCGATCGCAGTCACACCTCTAGTTAACATTACCTTGGTTTTAAAAATTCCCATTTGGTTAGAACTTCCGAAGACACGCTGTATTTTATTGGGGTATAAATACATAGTTTAACACCTTGTATAAATAGTTCTTTTGTAATATTCAATTGAAAAAACACAGATCTAGCAGAGCTAAACCAATCCAATTTTTAAATTTGCAAATTTTTAACAAAAATAATTTTGGAGCATCCTAAAATTTGGCATTCTTTAAATTTAATATCAAAATATAAAAAAACCAAATTTATAAAATTGGTTCAAAAATTTTGTTAAATTACTCCATTAAGTGTCCAAGATTATTGAGGTAAGTCTTGAATTTTATAAAGAACTTCTTAACTTAATAGACTCTGTAATTGTTTAAAAGTAAACAAAGGCTAATAAAGCACACTGTTATGTTATAGAAACGACATTGTCATCTCTATGACACAAATAAGGGTGAGAGAGGACTTACTGTCTCCCTCCTGTACTCCACCACTGATTAAAATAATTATTTATAAATCCAGGAAACGAAAACAACAATACCTTGCTAACTATAATAATTTTATTTGTGGGCCTTTACCCTAAAACAAATACTAATAATAAGAGTAATATAAAATGCTATAACTACTGTCCTAAGATTAAAGAGTTTGTCAAACTTTGCAACGCAAAACATTTGTCTAAGACTAAAATAAAACTAATGTTCATACCTGAAACTGCTGCACTATTTACTTTTGTTTTGCTGCACTATTTGCCTTTTGTTTGTCTGCACTATCCACTTATTTTAAACTTTTATTTAAGCTAAATAATCTAATAAGTAACTTTTAATACACTCTGTTACTTAAACAAATATTAATTTATTCATTTTAAAATAAAACCATCTGAGAGTATGGCACTAATTGTAGATAAGGTCTAATTTTCACACTTTTACAATTTATCAGAATTTTTATGTAAAGAAACTTGGGCGTTTAGCGTCTTAAATTGAAAACTGAGAATTTGTCAAAACACCTTTTCATTTGTTGTGCACTTTACACAACTTGACTGATTAGTGAAAATACTTTTCACAATACAATTTTGACAAGCTTAGTCACAAGTGAGAGATCGTATTTTCGGGGAGCAAACAACAACAAATTTTGTTGTACACTTTACACAACTTTACTGTTTAGTAGAGATAATTTTCACATTACAATTTTTGAGAAGCTTAGTCACAGGTGAGAGATCGTGTTTTCGGGAGCAAACAACAACAAACTTCTGCCTTTTACGGCGTGGAGACAACTAACTCAGGGAATCGCGCGCTTGGTAACTGGCACCCGCGGTGTAGCGGCGCGTTGCCAAACCTACTGAAAAGAAATTCTGGCGACATGCAGTCCGCATATGTGTGAGTGAGAAGGATTGAATTAACTTTATTAGGATGGATCATTTCTTTAAAGCATTACGCGTCGACCGCTAAATTTGGTGGTAAAGGATAATACTATCCATGTTGAAGATGTATTCTTCAACATACTGGAGCCCTTGAAGTCTAAAGACTTCAACAAGAACCTTTGGAGATAGAGAACATTTTTGTTTTAATGGGATACATTTTCAATATCTATTTCATTTATGGGAAGCAAACAAATTTTTGTTACACTACGTGTGAAAACACCATTGGGAGTTTTGAGTTTTACCACTCTGACTTTACCATCAGAGCCTGGGTATACTTCAATGACTCTAGCAAGTGGCCATTTCAGTGGAACACTTTCATCGTCCTTCAATAAAACCATATCATTTACTTGAACGTTCCTAAATGTCGTATACCACTTAGGTCTATTTTGCAGTCGATTGAGGTACTCCACTGACCACCGCTTCCAAAATAATTGGTAAATTTGCAAACATCTTTTCCAGAGGGACAAACGATTTGATGGTATCTGAGTATTATCTTTATCAGGAAATGCAGTTAAGCTCTTGCCAATAAGAAAGTGGCCTGGAGTTAATGGGGATAGATCGCTGGGATCACTAGAAAGAGCACCAATGGGTCGCGAGTTCATGATGGCCTCTATCTTCGTTAGTATAGTAATAAATTCCTCGAATGTAAGAGAAGTTTCCCCAATCAGTCTTTTGATGTGATATTTAGCCCCTTTGATCGCAGCTTCCCATAATCCACCCCAATGAGGTGAGCGTGGTGGGATAAATTTAAATGTGATTTCATTTTGTGTGAGAAATTCCTTAATTTTGGAGTAGTTACTTTGTTGTTTAAAGAATTTATGAAGTTCTTTCAAATTATTACAGGCACCTAAGAAGTTTGTAGCGTTATCTGAGTAAATGACATAAGGATTTCCGCGTCTTGAAACAAACCTAGTTAGAGCCTGCAAAAAGGCTTCAGTGGAAAGACTGGTCACCAGTTCTAAATGAACTGCCTTTGTAGACATGCAGACGAATAGTGCTAAGTAAGCCTTAGTGATAGGAGCCTTTCGCAAGTTTGAGGACTTTAAAAGGAAAGGACCTCCATAGTCAATGCCAACTTTTTCGAAAGGGCGAGCTAATTCTATTCGATCTTTGGGAAGGTCAGACATAAATTGCTGCATGGGTTGAGCTCTAAATCGATAACATACAAGACACTTGTGAATAACTTGTTTAACCTCTCGAAGTCCATTTTGGGGCCAGAATCTGAGCCTAACACTTGATAGGACAGTTTGAGGACCAGCATGTCCCAAACGAATATGTTCCAATTTTAGCAATAAAGTGACTATATTATTCTTAGATGGCAATAGTATGGGGTGTTTTTGATCATATGAGAGATGGGATTTTGTTAGCCTACCTCCAACCCTGAGCAGTCCATTTAAATCAATAAATGGTTTTAAGGACAATAAGTTTTTGTTTGTAAGCTTCTTTTTGTTTTGAAGCTCATGGATTTCTTTTGAAAAATTAATTTCTTGTATAACTTTAACGATAAGGTGTAATGAATTGTTTAATTCACTTACTTCAAGAGAGCCGACGATTTTATCCTTATTTACAACTCTGCTATTGTGAATAAATCTAAGGACATAAGCAATAGTACGTTGTAAGTGAGAAAACGTAGAGAAACGTGAAAAAGATTATTCCAAAAAGTATATCTTGGGGTCACCTGAGAAGACAAAAGTGTTATCTTTCTTTCTTCGGGTAAACTAGAATCAGTCTGATCTGCTCGAAAATTGAGGTCATAGATCTGTAAGTCAAGCACGGAGTTAGATAAAAATTTAGGTCCATTGAACCAAAATGTTGAGTTTACTAAATCTGGAGGAGTGACACCTCGTGATGGAAGATCTGCAGGGTTTTCGGCCGATTTTACATACCTCCACGAAAAAGATGTGGTTAATTCCTGAATTTGAGAAACTCTGTTTGAGACAAATATGTTCCATCTACTAGGGTGTGAGTGTATCCAACATAGGGCAATTTTTGAATCACTCCACAAATTAACAGAGTCTACAGTAAAGCTTTTATTAAATATTAACAGTAGTTCATTTACTAGTTTAGCCAAAAGTAAATTAGCACAAAGCTCCAAGCGTGGAAGAGTGACTGATTTTAAGGGTGCAACTTTTTGACTTAGAAGAAATAAGATGACAAGAAACTGTACCATCCGAGTATTCTGTTCTCAAATATACGCAGGCGGCATATGCAGATAAGCTTGCGTCTGCAAAACCATGGACTTGGCTCCGAGAAATTACTTTATTTGAAAACAGGTAACGAGGAATTTGTATCTGGGATAAACTTTGAATATTTTTCGTAAAGGAATTCCATTGAGACAACAGCTTGCTATCTCTTATTTCAGAATCCCAATCCATTTTAAGTAGCCACAATTTTTGAATAATGAGCTTTCCGATTATAACAGATGGAGAAATAAATCCTAAAGGATCAAACATCTGAGCGACTGCAGAAAGAATTTTTCTTTTTGTCACTGGATTAAATGTTAGACCGTCAGGCACCGAAATTAAAAAACAGTCGAGGGTAGGGTTCCATTTTAAACCTAAAATCTTATTGGAACAACTATCATTATTGAAGTCATATTCATGAATCTGTTCGCAAGTCTCCTTTTTTAGGAGCTCTTTATTGTTTGTACACCATTTATGTAGAGAAAAACCGGCTGAATTTAACAAACGATTTAATTCAAAATAAAGTTTATTTAGTGTCCCAAGGTCATTGCACCCACTTAAGATGTCGTCTACATAGGTTTGTGAGAGAAGGGCTTCTGAAGCAAGGGGATATTTGGAAATATTTTTCTGGGCAAGATCTTTTAAAACACGTGTGGCGAGATATGAAGCACAATTTGTACCGTATGTAACTGTAGAAAGCTGAATACATTTTAAAGAATCTTGTGGGTCATTACGCCAAAGAATATTAAGAAGAAAACGATGCTCAGGATTGATGAGAATTTGGCGAAACATTTTTTCGATATCAGCCGTCAAAACATATTGAAAACATCTAAATCGATTTAAGATGTCAAACAAATTTGGCTGTACTTGATAGCCCTTTAAGGTAACATCATTAAGTGAGTAGCCAGTGTTAGTTTTACAACTTCCATCAAACACTACACGAACCTTAGTGCTTATGCTAGTTTCTTTAATTACGGCATGGTGTGGAAGAAAGTACTTATTTACTGTTGTATCGTTATCATTATGTGACAATTTAAGTGGTATGTATGAGCCATGGCCTAGGTCAACATACTCGTCAATAAACTTTGTATAGTCTCTCTTTAAATTTATGTCTCTTTCTAACTTCTTTTCAAGATTTAGAAATCTTTTTTGTGCAATATAAAATGAATCGCCAAGTTTATGATTTTCATTTTTAATTTTTAGGGGTAAGTCAACCTGATAGCGTCCATTTTCTAGGATTTTAGTGGTTTTTGAAATATTATTTCTGCTAATTCATCATCAGGTTTAAGAGGAGGGGTTTGAGGTAACTCCTCAATTTGCCAAAATCTAGTTAACAAATTTTCAAGTGATTGGGTGTCTGTCTGAACAAAATGAGAAAACATTGTAAGGGGATCGTTAGAAAGAGACAGCATTGCATTACTATTTGTAGTAGAGGACAAATGTACATATTGTTCTGGGATTTTTCCAGCTACTACCCAACCTAAATGGGTATTCTGTAATACTGGAAGATTTTTACCTAAGTGAATAATTCCTTGTAAGATAATATCGTAGTAGAGATCAGCACCGATTAAAATATCAATTGGAGAGGGTAAACCAAATTGTGGATCTGCTAAAAACACGTGATCTGGAATTGGAAGCTTATTTACGTTTATTTTTATTTGAGGCAAATTACATGTTATACTTGGCAACACTGCACATGTAAACTTAAAGGTTTTGGATACGTCGACATTAGAATGTATGGCTAAATGTGTTTGCTTGTAAGACTTAGTTTTACTTAACGAGACACCAGAAATCTGAAGTTGCTGATCATAAAGTGGGGAGTTCAATTTTTCGCATGCTTGTTGAGTAATAAAAGATGTTTGTGAACCGTTGTCTAAAAGTGCTCTTAGTTGTATGCAATGTCCTTGAGAATTATAAACAGAAACCATTGCTGTACCTAATAAAACCAGATTATTTTCAAAGCAGAGTGTTGAGACTGTTAAGGACTGAGGGACTTTATTATCTGTTTTTGTTTGATCCGATTGAGGTGATCTTAAAGTTAAATTAGGGTTTTCATTATTTGGGGAGGCATGACCTTGATTTTGTGAATTCTGACTGTTAGAATTTTTATTATAAAATGATCTTTTTGGATTAAATGGATTTGTAGGTACAAGTGAAGATTGTTGCTGTTCATGTTGTTTAAAGGTACCTTGTGACTTAAGCTCAGGCTTCAAAGAATCATGTAAAAGCGTATGATGCCTTTTGTGACAAACTGAGCAACTCTGAGGCGAAGTACATTCGTTTAATCTATGCCTTGTTCCAAAGCAATTAAAACAAAGGTTATTTGTTTTGACAAAATTTTGTTTATCTTGTGATTGCAAATTTTTAAATTTATTGCAGTGATAAATTTTATGTGACTCTTTGCAAAATACACATTTATTAAAATTTGTGTTTTCAGTGCCAACATGAGAAGAAATTTTGATATTTCGTTTTGAAGGGATATTGGGATTATTATCAACATAGCTTAAATTCTCATTAACTACACGACGTTTTTCTAAAAATTTAAAGAAATTCTCAAGATTTGGTAACTCACCCAAGTCCTTGCTTTGTTCATATGCCCTTTTAGTTGCAGAGTCAAGCTGTTTTTCAAAAAGATAAATTATTAAAAATTCATAAAGATCAGCTTGAGAATATCCTAAATTTTTTAAGGATTCTAAATATTTTTTATTGTTTGTAATAAATTCTGTCAAACCAAAATTTTGCGTTTTTGTTAAAGGAGAGGTGTCAAAAAGAGCTTTAAAATGAGCATTGATAACTGAGATTTTGTTATCATATCTATCGTTCAAAATTTTTAGAGCAGTTCTAAAGTTTTGGTTGACCACTTCGAGATTGTCAATTAACTTTAAGGGCTCCTCTCGTAGAAACGATTTTAGATACATAAATTTTTGTACATCAGATAAATTTGTATTATTAATAATTGTAGCAGAAAATATTTGCATAAAAGACCTATATTCAAGTAGGTCACCCCTAAATGGTTTTATTTGCACTTCAGGTAATTTAACGTTATTTAGTATGGGTAAGGATTGCACATTACTAGGCGTAGAAACAAGAGAAGAGACGCTTAACTTTTTTATACAATTTTGTATCAATGCTTGTACATCACAATATTTTTTTCAGTTAAAGAACGATCCTCTGAATCTGAACTTTCCTTATTTTCTATGGAGAGAAGAATCTCTATTTTGTCTTGCACGTCATCATACTTTTCAAAGGCCCTATTAAGCAACCTTTCTTTTGTGATAAATTGCGAAACATCAGTTTCGGAGTCATAGTTATCCTTTACCCAATTAACTACTCTCGTGATTGAGCCCTTTGCACTTGCTCTGAGTGCTTTTAATTCTACAAAACTCATTTTGGAGTAAGAATGTAGAAAGTTAAATAAATTTAGCTATTTGACTAAAATCTATGAGATAAAACATTAAATAAGGGTAAAAAGATAAAAAAATTAAACCTATTTTAGTGCAAACTCAGTATACGAATATAAAATTTATCAATAGACTAAATGCGGCCTGTATCATTGTTATTTCCTGGATCCGGCTCGAAGGACCATTGTTATGTTATAGAAACGACATTGTCATCTCTATGACACAAATAAGGGTGAGAGAGGACTTACTGTCTCCCTCCTGTACTCCACCACTGATTAAAATAATTATTTATAAATCCAGGAAACAAAAACAACAATACCTTGCTAACTATAATAATTTTATTTGTGGGCCTTTACCCTAAAACAAATACTAATAATAAGAGTAATATAAAATGCTATAACTACTGTCCTAAGATTAAAGAGTTTGTCAAACTTTTGCAACGCAAAACATTTGTCTTAAGACTAAAATAAAACTAATGTTCATACCTGAAACTGCTGCACTATTTACTTTTGTTTTGCTGCACTATTTGCCTTTGTTTGTCTGCACTATCCACTTATTTTAAACTTTTATTTAAGCTAAATAATCTAATAAGTAACTTTTAATACACTCTGTTACTTAAACAAATATTAATTTATTCATTTTAAAATAAAACCATCTGAGAGTATGGCACTAATTGTAGATAAGGTCTAATTTTCACACTTTTACAATTTATCAGAATTTTTATGTAAAGAAACTTGGGCGTTTAGCGTCTTAAATTGAAAACTGAGAATTTGTCAAAACACCTTTTCATTTGTTGTGCACTTTACACAACTTGACTGATTAGTGAAAATACTTTTCACAATACAATTTTGACAAGCTTAGTCACAAGTGAGAGATCGTATTTTCGGGGAGCAAACAACAACAAATTTTGTTGTACACTTTACACAACTTTACTGTTTAGTAGAGATAATTTTCACATTACAATTTTTGAGAAGCTTAGTCACAGGTGAGAGATCGTGTTTTTCGGGAGCGAACAACAACAAACTTCTGCCTTTTACGGCGTGGAGACAACTAACTCAGGGAATCGCGCGCTTGGTAACTGGCACCCGCGGTGTAGCGGCGCGTTGCCAAACCTACTGAAAAGAAATTCTGGCGACATGCAGTCCGCATATGTGTGAGTGAGAAGGATTGAATTAACTTTATTAGGATGGATCATTTCTTTAAAGCATTACGCGTCGACCGCTAAATTTGGTGGTAAAGGATAATACTATCCATGTTGAAGATGTATTCTTCAACACACACTATCGTATAAGTACAATCTTAACTGTACTTATCATAAAATTATAGTAATTAAAGTGATTGATCATCATCATTAAAGCATAATTACTCCAATAGGAGTCCTTAATATGCAAAATTTAGACAGTAAACATTAGAACATAAACCTGGTTTGACATCAAACTACATTACAAGCGTAGATAGCAGCCTGATGGCATTTTGTATTTATATAGACGTGTAGTTTAATTTTAACAACAAACTTACAATGTCCATACCTGAAATTAATTAATTACTGAATAATCACTGTTATGGAATATAAGGAACATTTTAAAGCTAAAATTATTTTTACATTACTCCAACAGTTAAGCAAATATTGTTTCTTTGATTGAAAGATAAAGTAGCCACTTCATTTTGGACGTTCTTTTACACTTTAAGATTACTATTTTGTTTTAATGCCTTCTAAAATTTATATTAATATGAGTTTGTGCAATGTGACAGTAAACAAGAAATCAACTAAACCAAAGATCCAGTTACCATACTCCGTCATTTTTAGTTCATGTGTCACTAAATTTAAAATTTGACATTTTTCAAATAAATTTAATAATTTTAATAAATTGGATGGTGGTTTTTTTTTCTTTGGACAATCCACGAAGGCTGAAAGCCTAAATACTAATGTACCGTGGGTGTCTTAAGCAGGGTAAGAGGAAGTTTGTTAACACGGGACTTAAAAACTTGAAGATTTGGGGTGAAGGAAAAACCTCCGCTGGCAGTAGGTTCCACAGTCTAGAAACTCTAGGGATAAAAGAACAAACAAAATGGGAAGTTCGGGGCCTGTCCAATTGAACTGTATAGGGATGCATACGCGCGGCACCACGAGTTTCTCTGTTGGAAGCTGCAAGAGGAGGGACTATACTGGATTATTCGTCGGAGCAGAAGCCGCAAAAATATCTGTAGAAGAGCGATAGATCTCCCAGAGCTCGACGATGGGCAAGAGAAGGAAGTCTTTGAGTAAGTAAAGGATCATTAATAAGACGAACAGCCCTTTTTTGAATGGCATCAAGAATGCTGAGGGTTGTAGGGGATGCCATTCCCCAGACATGAGAACAATATTCCAGAAAGGGTCGAATTTGGGACACATGCAAAGTATATAGATTGGAAGGAGAAAAATACTTTTTGGCTCGGAAAAGAAATCCAAGCTTTTTTGAAGCCGCTAAGTAATACATTTTTAGAGCATTATTTTTAAGCGTCTATAATTTAATTTTAGTAAACCTATGTGTGGTGTGTAATATGCACTTATTATAGTGGTTATAGTGGTTATAGTGGAGTGGTGAGAAGTCAAGACATTTTTTTAAAATATAGTATTCTAGTCGTGTGCATCCTGTTTAATTTTAAAGGTAAAATTTTTATAACCATCAATGTTAACCGTTTTTAAAATAAACACACTTAAATTAATTAATTCCAGACGTCAAAAGTTACTAATTCTATTCTATGTTGAAAGAAGGAATTTAACGTAGTTTTAAATTTTATAGATTTTTATTTTTTTATGTTTCTATTTAAGTGTTTAAGCCATTTCTGTGAAGATAAAGCATGATTTTTACTTATTTAGAATTGAAATAGATAAAGTGTGTTTACAAATGGACTGATGTACTCTTATAAACATTTTGGAAAACAGTTATTTCTAATAAAACTTTTGCTTTGTCTGAATTAATAAAATTGCCATATGATTTTTTTATCTTTGGACAATCCACGAAGGCTGGAAGCCTAAATACTAACGTACCGTGGGTGTCTTAAGCAGGGTAAGAGGAAGTTTGTTAACACGGGACTCAAAAACTTAAAGATTTGGGGGAAGGAAAGACCTCCGCTGGCAGTAGGTTCCACAGTCTAGAAACGCTAGGGATAAAAGAACAAACAAAATTGGAAGTTCGGGGCCTGTCCAATTGGACCGTATGGGGATGCATACGTGCGGCACCACGAGTTTCTCTGTTGGGAGCTGCAAGAGGAGGGACTATACTGAATAATTCGTCGGAGCAGAAGCCGTAAAAGTATCTATAGAAGAGCGATAGATCTCCCACAGCTCCACGATGGGCAAGAGAAGGAAGTCTTTGAGTAAGTAAAGGATCATTAATAAGACGAACAGCCCTTCTTTGAATGGCATCAAGAATGCTGAGGGTTGTAGGGGATGCCATTCCCCAGACATGAGAACAATATTCCAGAGAGGGTCGAATTTGGGACACATACAAAGTGTATAAATTGGAAGGAGAACAGGACAGAAGAAACAGGGTAATTTGTAAAAAAATTGTAAAATTAATAAATAAATAAAATATGTATTCCAAACCATGAAACCAAACCTCTAATAATATTACTTTTAGATGAAATTATTTAACTAAAGTATTTTTGAAAATGATATAGGTATCTATTATCTATTGAAAAATAACACCTATAAAGATATGACTGCATTTATAAATTATTTATTTTAATAAGTTGTTAAACATTATTTTTAATTCGAATTTTACTTCCCCCATGACAACAAGCTAAATCCGCCCTTGTACCCAACTCTGATCTCGATACTTCTTTTTAAAAACAATATAGGAATAAAGCAAAAGCAATAAAAATTTACGAGAAAATAATATACGGAAAATCTAAAAATATCGGCAGTAAAGGCACTTTCAATGGCCTTTATAGTCTTTATAACCCTGAAAGACGATGAGTGCTACTTGTGTGGCCACTGAATGTATGTATTTTCAATTTGCTACATTTATCACAAAGTACAAAGTCTTTGAACTATTATTTGCGCTAACGCGCAACGAAAGCAAAATCGTATCTCAAATTAAATATCTCGATGGATCTGAGGCATGAAATAAAAGATCTTTTGTTTATTATTTTAATTGCGTCTTTATTTTATTAATTAAAAATGGGAAATTTATGGTGTTAAGTATCTAAGAATTTATTAACAGGGTATCTCTAAAAAGTTCTTAAAAATCAAAGTCGATTGATGAGATAAGGTCACGACATTCGCCATATTGGCTAGCGCGGCTGTGACGTCAAGTCGGGCCATTTTCGGCCATGTTTGATTTTAGGCAGATCAATGGCGTAGAATTAAGGAGAAAACAAAAAAGAACTGTATGTTGTAAACAAAATTTATTGGATTATTTTAATAGGCATAACTTAAAACAAAAAAATGTGGTTTAAATATTGAAAATTAAAAATTATCAAAGCGACGACGGGACGATGAGGTACCTGGCAGAGTAAAACATTTTCCATGGTTCCGTAAGTCAAAAACCATTTTAAAAACTTTGTATACAGGGTGTCCGCTAATGAATGGTACACAGAAAAACCACAGATATCTTATGCCAAAATATTAAGATTTAACCAAACATACCTAATATCCAAAAGTTTATAAAAAGGACGATACGGGGGTGTCATAGGAAAAAGAAAAATTTATTTCGATAATTGTTCCCCCTTTTTAAATATCTTAATAAAACGGTAACCAGGGGTTTTTAAACATTAGCTTTTCAGATCGAATATTAATTTTTGTGTGGAGACTAGAGGGAGATGGGTACACTATTTAAAATTCTCTAAAACTACCCAATTTTTTGTTACTACTCTGTATGTGTGTAAACTAGTAAGCTTCTCTATGCTTTTTGCACAAAAAAGGTATACTTGGTAAGAATCGGTCTTGACAACCGTTTTTAAGGTATTCATGTTTTAGTTGTTCAGTGCATCGAAAGTATGTATGTACTTTAATACCATCATATTAGCTATAATTACAACTGCGCATATATAAATAGCTGATATCTAAAAATTCCTGGATACTGAGTTTTATTAAAATGTTTAAAACATATTAAAAATTATCGAAATGCATAAATAAAAAATATTTATATCTCTTTTTTATCTTCCTTATCATTAACTTTTGGATATAGGTTTGTTTGTTTAAATCCTAAATGGGTATTTTCGCATAAGAAATCTGTGGTTTTTCTGTGTACCATTAATTAGCGGACACTTATCTGTATTATATGTATATAAAAACACGAATGACTGAAAACTATTCGACTAAACACTATCAAAATCTCTAAAATAAAACGAGTCCGAACCAATAATATGTGAAGTCTCTAAACTAACCAAAAACATATTAACAACTGGAAATCCTTGCAAAATATACAACCAAAATGAAAATGGCAAATTTCCACAGTTTTTACCAAACAAAGCTTCGACAAGGCACGACTCTGTCATAAGCTGATAATGCTACCAACTTTGAACAGAACTGCCAACCGAAATCGTTATTCTCACACCTTCACGTCCCTGATAAAAGCTATCCCCGGTCTTGCTTATGTCTAAACCCCTTCTCATAAAGAAACTCTGTTAAAAATAATACTGCACATTTCTAAGGCCAAAATATAATGATCTAACCCAACTTGCCTTAGTTCAAAAATGATGATATTAGAGATAGACAGGGTGGCCATTTTAAACAACGAAACAGAGTTTATTTTGGGCACTCCAGGTCATTTAGGGAGAAACGATCAAATCCGTCAAATTTTAATTATTGCGATTCAATGATTCTAACCTCGTTTGTTTATGTTTATGGTGATTATGCATTTTTACGTTAGTGAAACGGGATGCAAATTAACTTGCTTACCGGATGAAAACTATTTTTTTATCAATTTGATTTGTTCATAAATCTATCGCGGATGGGTTGCCTAAAAATATGATCAAAGCTATAAATGTTTATAAAAAAATTAGGATATTTGATATTCTTCGTGTAATGCCCGTTTATTTTATATACATTTATCTACACAACATCCACACATATGCTTACGAGAACCCAAAAAATGTGGTAGAAACGAAACATCAGCATAGATTTTCACTGAATCTGTGGGCAGGGATAATAGGCGATTGCCTTATTGGACCTCATTTCTTTGATGGCCCATTAACTGGTGACGTATACGAAAACGAATGACATTTTGAAAAAAGTTATATGAAGCTCTGCCCTTAATTTGTCAAGTAGAATCACCCCCTTAATTTTCGTGATCGATTTTTGAATCACCCTGTATAGGTCCGTTTTCTGCTTTAAATATGGGGTCTATAATAAACGATTTTAGCTGCACATTTGTAATTTTTATTTAATATTAAAAAAAAAACAATTTGGTTTGCATTAGGCTTTATTCAGAGTTTTTGGGGAATTGCATTTGGCCTGACCAATAATTATTATTTAAATTTATTGGTTTGATTAGGGATGGAGCAAAACCTCGCACGGATTCGTGCCTAAGCAGCGTTTACCGTATGTTACCCACAGGCTACAATATTTTTCTTTAGTGTTCTTAAGATTTTAAAGGTTTTTTCAAGGATAAAGAAATGGTGGCAAGTTTTCCGGTGTATTTTCCAACAATCTCCAGTAAACAGCAAAAATATCTTATGCAATTCCACATATTTCAACATAATTCCATCCAATTTTATTTGTTTGTACCTCACAATTCCTCAGCGGTTTACTCTTTGAGTTAATTCCATTAAAACCGCAGTGTTTATACAGTACTTCATCCAAATTAAACGATTTTGAGTCTGGAACGGCTGGTACGATTTTCAAAAACGAAGTGACGTTAAGTAGATAATCAAAAGGCCTTTTAAAAGTTGCTAATGCTCCCATTAAAGCCGACCTAATCTGGTATACAGACGGCTCCAAAACAGACCAAGGAGTTGGAGCAGGTATATATGGGGACAAACCAAGGACGAAAATAAACTTGGGTCTCGGACAACACCCTGTGTTCCAGGCCGAAATTGTAGCCATAGAACAATGCGCTAGGGAAATCATCAGAAGGAGCTATGAGGATAAAACCATAGTAATCTATTCGGACAGCCAGGCAGCCATCAGGGCACTTAGTTCATGCAAAATCAGCTCCAAGATGGTGCGGGACTGCGTAATTGCCCTGGAAGAGGTGGGTGCGTCCAACAAGCTAACCATTGCCTGGGTACCAGGACACGAAGGCCACGAAGGCAATGAAGAAGCTGATAAATTGGCAAAGGAGGGGCTGGTAGGACAATGGTAGGTCCTGAGCTCTACTGTGGTATTCCATCATGCCAGGTAAGGTCATCCATTAGATCATGGATTATGAGGGAATCACAAGACTGGTGGAGGAGAACACCAGGACAGCGTCAGGCGAAAGTGTTCATCAAGGCTTACTCGCCAGAATTTACAAAAGACCTTCTGAATTATAACCGGAAGGCAGTAAGAATAATAGTGGGTCAACTGACAGGTCATTGCAGACTGAATAAACACCTGGAAACTATGGGCCTGGCAGAAGAAAACCTATGTAGGTTCTGCCAGGAGGAGGAAGAAACCGCAGAACACGTATGGTGCTACTGCGAAGCCCTTTGTCGTCTGCGGTTTGCAAGGCTGGGTGAAGAAAAACCTAAAGCGCTAAGATATACCAAAGGGCCAGTTTCAAGCTTGTGGAGTCTGATTAAACAGACCGGCTTGGATAGCGTGCTCTAACCTATGGGCGGAGGACACACAATTAACCTGAGCAGGTTGCAGTGTTAGAGGATATGCAATCCACCTCCTAATCTAATCTAATCTAATCTAATGCTCCTTGGCAGTAGACAACATGATCAAAATTGTTTTTATGCAAAAAATATTTTGAGTCATACACTTTTACCTAAATATTACCCGATTTTAATATTTTGTCTCATTCAAAAGACAAATATCTTCACCATAGGCTAGGTTAGATCTAAATAGAGTAAGGCCAAAACATTAAATTTTTAACGTTCATAGGTAGAAAGATCACTAGTTAAACCTTATAACAATACTTAAGAATTTAAAAGTCACCATTTGCAATAAGATTTTCTTTTTATGGTGAAATGATTCCCACTCGAGCTGTTGTTATTTTAATTACTAACCTACGCTTTCAGAGAACTGGTTTTATGGTCACTTTTACAAGTTTTAAACTGCTATTTAAAATATTTTTGTAGTAATTATTTTTAATATCAAACGATTATTTTAGAGTATCCCCATAATATTTGCGCATAAAATGTAATGTTATTCAATAAAGCCTTTTAGATGGAAAGTGTAAAAGTATTTTCGCTGTGAGAAACACCATAAAGTTAGAATATTGTAAATATTTTTAAAACAACGTGTGTTATTAGCTAATAAGTGAGATTTTCCAAAAGCGAATATCTCAGTATTTAAAACCTACAGGTTTACAGGACAAGTGGAAAATGTGCAGAATGTCTCTGAAAGTCGATAAAATAATGATACCGTACCTAAGGCTAAGATATGACGAACTAACCAATTCTACCTTAGTGCAAAAGTAAACGATTTAACTTTTTAAGAAGTACTTAGAACAAAAATAAAACTTGCCTTGTAGAGCGGTAATTTTTTTATTTAAAAAATACAAATACGTAGGGTGTTAAGAAAAGTTTGAGATACTTTGTAACTAAACGGTGCAGGAAAGTAACATTGATATTTTTTGTTTGTACATGTCATGACATGTCGTAGTCCAACATAGTTATTAGTAAACTATCAGTTTTGCGCCAATTCGTGTCCAGCGATTTTGGCGCAATGGCGTTGTGAACGACTATCGAGTGCCGTGAAATTTTGAAATACAACTTTTTACGTGGGTTATCTCAAGAAGAGTGTTTAGAAGAAATGAAGCCTATACTTGGTGATGACTGTCCATCTCGTGCGACCATATGCAAATGGTACAAACAATTTCAGCGGGGCTCGTTTTCGCTTGAAGACGCCTCATGCTCAGGTCGACCGTGTGAAGTAGTTACCCCAGAAAACATATCTGCCGTCCAAAAAGCTATAGAAATAAACCGACGAATTACCTATCGACAGTTAGAAGAGACATTGAACATTAGTTTAGCAACATTCCACACGATCATACATAAGGACTTGGGTTTTAGAAAAATTTGTACTCTTTGGGTTCCACACAAGTTAACTCCGCAGCAGACACAAAGAGTGAATTGCTGTAAAAAAATGATGTCCAAATTCCAGGAGGGTAAATCTAAAGACAAAGTGTCGATCGTCACGGGAGATGAAACTTATCTTTATTATTACGACGTCCCAACTAAATAACAGAATAAGATATGGGTTTTCGAAGGTGAAGAGACTCCGACCGAAGTTCGCAAATCAACATCTGTATAAAAATTAATGATAGTTGTTTTCTTTGGTTCAAGAGGAATGATTGAACGTGTTGTGCTCCGAGAACAGAAGACCGTAAATGCTCTCTGGTACACTACAGTATGCCTTTCAAAACCTATAGAAAAGTTAAGAGTGATTCGCCCAAACTCGCAACTCGCTAGCTGGTACCTTCATCATGACAATGCCCCACCTCATCGAGCTGAACTTACAAGTCAATTTTTGACCGATGCAGGCGTGAGACTTTTGGAACATCCGCCTTATAGCCCCGACTTGGCGCCGTGTGACTTTGGGTTGTTTCCTTTTGTCAAGAGTCAACTGAAAGGACAAAAGTTTAAAACTGAAGACGCGCTACTGGAGGCCTGGGATAAAATATGCGAATTGAAATTTCAAATAAAAAGTGGAAAACTATAATTTTAGTGACTAGTTTGTATTCAATGTGGTGGAAATTATTTTGAAAAAATTAAATAAATGTACGTATATCTCAAAACTTTTCGAACACCCTACGTACATGGTAATCATTCTTAAGTGGGCACTATTGCTAATTTCCTTAATATTGGAGATACGAAGTCGGTTAAACAAGTAACGCTGTAGTATTTTTTCCGCTGATTAACGTGCTGCCAACTGAAAAACAATTAAACATTTATATAAAGCTCTACCCTTTTTTTGTCAAGTAGAATCACCCCTCTTAAGTTTCGTAATCAATTTTTGAATGACCCTGTATAACAAGCTTAATATCAGGTATTTTACTCGAACTATAAACACAAATTGTAAACAATATAAGTAGCTTTTATGACTATCGTAACTTAACCGCATTTTCAATGGCTTTAATTTATCAATAAGCGCCATACTTAAATTTGCATTTTAATGCACTTAATATTTAAATATATTAAAGAGACACAAATAAAAATAGTCGGCGTTCAATAAACAATAGTTAATCATTACTTTGGCCGCTTTTATAATATAAACATATTCAGTTTTTATCGAATGAAACAATATGTAATTTACAATTCTATTCAATATTTTTATATGCAAATTTTATATTTAAAATAAGGTTCGATTCTCATGCGAGCATATTTTATATTGTGTTTTCACGCAACCTATCATTTCTTAAAATTGGCCATGTTGTTCTTGATATATCTGATGTATAAATTTGCTTGCTTAAAAGACCCACGGCCCAGACGGTCGTAGGTATTTATTTTTAATATATTATTTGTGGGCCTAAGAAATCGTAAATATTTAACCGACTCATCCCAGTTACGGGTTTATTATTTACCGACATACATAAAAAAGCAATATTTTTAGCTCTGTAGAATAAAATATCAATTTTCCTACTTCAGAAAAAGAACGAGGTTCTACGTTCCACAGTCTTTTTTATGTACAGGGTGGCCCACCATATTCGGTCTGTAGCTAAATAACCATGGGTTTTTAAAAAAAGTAAATACTGAAACATATACAGGTCGGATAAGGCCATAGTATAAAATTATTGTACTCTATACAGGATGTCTCAAAAAGTGTGACGTATCAAAGTTACATTTTTTTAAATGGAACACCCTATATTTTATGACGATTTTAGATTCTACATAAGAAATAATTTAAGTTTGTTAATAGTACCAAGTGTCTAATTTTATTCGTTTTTGTGATATTTATTTTTTTTCAAAATGCAGGGGTGCAATTAAATTAATTTTATTTCAACAATATAAACTCCTTAAACTTTAAAATTTGTTACAAGATTAGGAAAAGTCTGCCTTCTCATACGTAGGTCATATCGAGATCATAGATTATACAGGGTGATCAAAAAATAATTTCAATTTTTTAGAAAGTCAAATTGCAATATCTCTCTTATTTTAAATGAAACACCCTGTATTTTTTTACACCATATGATGACAAACCAAATGCTCTTTCAAATGGTGTATAGGTAGCCTATACCTATCTTTTATACTTTTTAAGTAAATTCCGTTTTAACATATTTTTATTTCAAATGTCTATTTAAATGTAAGTAGGTGATATAGCTATGCCCATTTACTAAGACGTTATTGCAAAATGTAAATTTGGGGAAAAAAGCACAAAATTAAAATATTTTGTATTATCTGCCACTATTTTTAAAATTCACAGAAAAAAAATTCATTAGTTGCTTATAATGCTACTTCCAATAATACTTATTTTAGCTGAATGTGGTAATGATAAAACTTGGATTTTTAAACCATCCTAATAACGCCTCTGGTCAGTTATGACGACATTTTGTGACCTATAACTTGTTTCTTCCATTATTCATAATCACTGTGTCAAATTTTTTAAAGCAACTATTAAGGTTATCAGATGGTTTCTCCTGGAATATTTTTCAGGATTAACTCTAGACTAAAGTAAACCATTTTTTTCACATCCTACCAGTATTATATCATCTTGTTATTATAGAAGAAGGGTTTTTATTTAAAATCATTGAAATTTCTTTTAAACTGACTAAAACACTAGTAATCAATGGATGGTCGTTTTTATTTTCTTAAGAAAAATATTAATGGCTGCTATCTCACAGCCAACTTTAATTTAAATAAACATTTGGACTAAAAATTTGTAAGTACAGATTTTACTAAAAAGCACAAAAGATAGGTATAGGCAACCTATACACCATTTGAAAGAGTATTTTTTTGTCATCATGTGACGTAAAAAAATATAGGGTGTTCCATTTAAAATAAGAGAGGTAGGGCTATTTGATTTTCTGAAAAATTGAAATTATTTTGTACAATATTTGATCTTGATTTGACCTACCTATGATATGGCAGACTTTTTCTAATCTTGTTACACATTTTAAAGTTTAAAGTGTTAAAGTAAAATCAATTTAATTTTACCTCAGCATTTTTCAAAAAATCAAATATCACAAAAATGAATAAGATTAGACACTTAGTACTATAAACAAACTTAAGTTATTTTTTAAAGTAGAATCTAAAACCGTCATAAAATATAGGGTGTTCCATTTAAAAAAATATAACTTTGATACGTCTCACTTTTTTGAAACACCCTGTATAGACTAAAATAATTTTATACTGTGGTCTTATCTGACCTGTATGTGTTCCAGTATGTATTTTTTAAAAACCCCATGGTTATCCAGCTACAGACCGTGTCGAATATGGTGGGCCACCCTGTATGTTCCACAATTTTTAAAAAGCTCGGTCTACTGTAGACCGATTTTAAAAATTCCTTGGTATTTAAAAGAGTGCAACTCTGAGGTGGTCCCGTTGAAACCAACTCTGGATCTGATGGTGGAATCTTGAGAAAATCGAGAGAAAACTATGCCTCGTGCAATCGATGGCGAAACGTCGGTAAACAATTTTAATTTAACGCGGTCCAAATCCAAAAACTAAGATTCCTTAGGATTTCAAATATAAAAAATATTCTTTTTATATGTTTAATTCTATTAAGAACTCAAGTGTCCTGTAAAAATGGATTAGTTGCAAGTTTAACGATCTGAACGGTTTTTACTTTTCCTTTTAGGGTATTACGGCTTATTCTAACAACAGTAATACTCCATTTTCAGCATTAGACGATTTAACAGAGTGGTAATAAAGTGAATCGGGTTAAAATATTTATATTGGATTCTATTCCCGTTAGTCTAATGTTCGCCTTTTCTGAATTTCTCTCTTTAAAAGTAAAAAGACAAATTGTACAAATTTATTAAATCTTTGACGTGTCCCGCTTTTTATATTGAAAAGTAAGCCTTGATATTGATATATGCGTGAATTGTAAAACAATAATAACGTATGTCCTAAAAGTTTTGGCACAAAACTCATTGTCTTTAATTTTAACAAATACAAAATAATATCAAGTTGCCTTTGAAAACAAAAGTTTATTTACTTTATTTACTGTCAGTTGAGATTTATTTTTTTTTTTTTTTTTTTATCTTTGGACAATCCACGAAGGCTGAAAGCCTAAATACTAACGTACCGTGGGTGTCTTAAGCAGGGTAAGAGGAAGTTTTTTAACACGGGACTTAAAAACTTTATTTTGAAGTTTTCGCTTTAAGATGTCGTATAAATTAGAAATAAGAAAAAGTATCTACAAGTTAGTTGGGCGGATACCCAAAGCTGAAATCTGTCGAATATTCCAGAATGAAAACATTTCACGTAGAACCATTTATAGAACAATAGCGGAGTGCGAGCAGGGAATACTATGTCTGAATCTCCCAAAGAGTGGAAGACCACGTGCATTTACCGCACAGAGGTCAGAGAGATTGGTGAGAAGAGCAAAAAACCAGATTGGAATGTCAAGGAGGAGACTGGCTAGGCAATACAGATCTTCTAAGAGTACGATATCGTTGGAATTGAGGAGGAATGGTCTTAAATATCGAAAGAGACGTAAGTGCCCCAAATACTCTCAAGCGCAGCTTCTTCGTATACCAAGATGTTGTCGTCAACTGAGGCGGGTACATTTTGCCAATGAAAAAATCATTATTTTAGATGACCAAAAGTATTTCACTTTAAGTAATTCTGAAATGAAGGGAAACGATGGATTTTATACGGACAACGTAGAGGAATGCCCTGACAAAGTTAGATACAAACATAAAGCGAAATTTGCAGATAAAATCCTTGTCTGGTGCGCAATTTCTAACAGGGGTGTATCCCCGACCTTTTGTGGGAAGAGTGAGGGAGAGGCAAAACTTTGAATAGTCAGAGCTATATTGATAACTGCCTTTCCAAATTGCTTCAGTTTGTCCGCAAACATCATGCTAATGACGATATCATGTTTTGGTCAGACCTAGCATCGTGCCATTACTCAAGAGATACCCAAAACTGGCTTCGACAACACCACATACCTTTTGTTCCCAAAAACGATAATCCTCCAAACTTGCCGCAGGCTCGCCCAATATAGGATTTTTAGGCTGTACTGTCTAGAAAGGTTTATCATTGAGGCTGGGAAGCACAAGATGAGGAACAATTAAGACGGCGAATTTACGAGAAATTATGAGAAATTGAACTGAATTCCGTCCAGGACCTCATGAGAGACATTCGAAGAAATTTGCGTCTGGTAGAGCAGAATGGGCCACTTCACATAATTCGATAGTATAGTTTAGTTAAGTATTGAGTTGTAATTTATGATAACTAGTTAGTGTTTAAATAAATTTCTTCATTAAAAAAAAAACGATAAATATTGTGTGCCAAAACTCTTAGGACATACGTTATCATTAAAAATAGTCGGAGACATGCACCAACCGAAGCGTTGTGTACTATTTAACAAATAATAAAAACAAAAAAGTCCAGGAAAATATTAATATTATTTAACACCTTCAAAGACACTTTTAATATAGTTTTTCATCGATTGCAGGAGGCATATTTAGGAATTTTTACTCTGTAAAACCAGAACACTAAATCTTTATCGTTTGATTCCTGAAGATGCCTCATGCAATCAATGGCGAAACGTCGGTATATATTTCCAACATCAAATTATTTCACTTCAAACCAACAATTAGTGTTTTAGCGAATTCATTTTTTATGGGCATTCAACTTACTCTTTCCTAACTCTTTAAATGTTATTATCTTTAATAGCTCACATAAAAATTAATAAGACTCTTTTTGCAAAAAGTTTTCTCTGTAATGACTGGATATAAATGAAATAATTCGTGCTGGAACTGTTATTATTTTAATTACCATTCAACCTCACATATAACTGGTTTTTAGGCCACTTTTCACAACTTTGAAGAGTTTTATAGCGCAGTTTAAAATATTTGTACAGTAATTACTTTTAATATGTGACAGAGATTTCCCAATTTCCTTAAGGTTATTACATGTCATCAAATGAAGATTTACTTAATGGTTTTAATTGTCCGGCCTGCAATTTTCCAAAGTAAAAAGCAATCATAAAAGGTAATAATTGCCAGGTGTACACCGAAATGCGGATTTCAGAAAAGAGATGGTGCACCAACGCAGTTCACGCTAATTTGACACTGCACCACTTTGTTGTGTCATCAACAAGTTTTAGACGCGCACTAGTGATGAAAAAGTGTGTGGATCGTCTTGTATTGTTGTGTACAATATGTTGAGATTTATATCGAACAAAGAAGAATCGACAGAATTAATTTTTTTATTTCTCGGTACAAAAGGTCTTTTGCATCATATAGAAAGACGACGTAACAAACTAATTAATTATAAGCACCCCTAGTCTAAGAAATCGTAGATAGACCCAGAAGCTCCATTTACATCAACCGTAAGACCAAATCGCATTGGCAGAAAAAGAGAAGCTCTATATTTGGTGGTTTTTCTAACAATAAAAAAAGTTCAAACTGCTTACAAGTAAATGCACACTCGTTTAAAAAATTATAACACATTTTGTATGTTAATTTTTTTTTCTTTTTATTTGTACTTGCAATAATAATAAGATATTTGTTTTAATATGAAAAATATTTTCAAAATACTAAAATATACTTAAATACCCTTGCAACAACTTGAAGTTGACGGTCAGATAAAAAAACTGTAAATGTAGTTAAATTTCACAAAAATACCCAGATCGTTGCTCTTGATATATCCAAAGCTTTTGACCAGGTCTGGCATGCCACACTTCTTAATAAACTTCCCTCCTATGGTCTTTCAACTAAACTCGGTACTTGGCTCTCTAGTTATCTATCTGATCGTCGTATATCAGTTATTGTGGACGGCCATTCTTCAAGCTTTCACCAAGTAAATGCTGGAGTCCCTCAGGGCTCAGTTCTGGCACCAACATTGTTTCTTCTTCACATCAACGACCTTCTCTCGTCCACAACTAATTCCATTCATAGTTTCGCCGACGATAGTACCCTTCACTCCAGTTTTCACGTTCTTAAACCCATCACTAAACCTGATTTGGTAAACAAACGCAGAGTAATGCAGATATCTCTTTCGCAGGATCTTAATTTAATACTGGATTGGGGCGCCAAAAATCTCGTCCACTTTAATGCATCCAAAACACAATAATGTTCCTTGTCGCAAAAGAGTTACCAAATACTCATTCTCTACTTATGAGCGACCAAGCTTTAGAGAGCAAAGACACCTTCAATCTTGTGGGCGTCACATTTGAAAGTAACCTTAACTGGCATAAACACATTGTATCTATAGCCACGGCAGCTTCAAAAAAGCTTGGATTTCTCTTTCGAGTCAAAAGTATTTTTCCCCTTCTAATTTATACACTTTATATGTGTCCCAAATCCGACCTCCCTTGTAGTATTGTCCTCATATCTGGGGCATGGCTTCCCCCGCAACCCTAAGCATTCTGCATTCTATTCAAAGAAGAGCTATTCGTCTCATTAATGATTCTTCACTTACAGAAAGGCTTCCCTCTCTTGCCCATCGTCGGGCTGTGGGGGATCTTTCGCTTTTTATAGATACTCCCATGGTTTCTGCTCTAAGGAATTGTCCACTATGGTTCCTCCACTTGCGGTTCCCAACAGAGAAACTCGTGGTTCCGCGCGTATGCATCCCTATACGGTCGAACTGGACAGGCCCCGAACTTCCCACTTTGTTCGTTCTTTTATCCCTAGATTTTTTAAAATGTGGAATCTGCTGCCCGCGGAGGTCTTTCCTTCCCCCTAAATCTTCAAGTATTTAGGTCCCGTGTCAACAAACTCCCTCTTACCTCGCTTAAGACACCCACGGTACGTTAGTATTTAGGCTTTTAGTCTTCGTGGTTTGTCCAAAGACAAAAAAAAACTTTTATTTATTTTAAATTAAATAAAATTAGGTTAGTTAAAGTTATTTTAAGAAGTGTTAATTCGTAATTACAAAAATATGTAAGATAGGGGATAATTCAAATTTTTTCAAAATTAAAATGAAAATTTAAATGGGAGGCCATAAATTGGTATTAAGACATAACTTCTAATACCAAAGAACTTTTTATTTAACATTTTGTTATTATTACTTTTTTTTTATTAAGGGTACTTTACTCTTAAGCAATTTTCAGATTTTTTTATTTACTCTAAATATTTTTGGATTTTTAATAAAACTAACCACTGCTAATATAGTTTGAAAGCACGCACCAACTTTATTAAAGATTTTTTTGAGAAATGCATATTTCTTTTTTATTTGATGCACACTAAATGGACCACACTGTATTCTCATAAGTCATAAATTACCGTACCAAATATGTCTTGAACATTTCAAATACACAAAAGCATATTTAAATTTATCCTTATAACGTTACACGCTTTGAAGAGATAAGAGCGTAACAGCTCTTAAATAACGCCAGTTGCTCAAAAGGTAATTTCGTTAAGAGCAACTTAAACTTTAAACATTTAAAATCTGATCACTCTGCTTAAGTGTTTAATACAAATTGATTAAATTTTATTTAATAACCGACACTCGTACAGAAACGGATAAGTTACAAGTTTAACGAACCAAGCGGTATTTTATTTTTCCTTTTAAAGCATTACTGCTTATTAAAAGAACTCCTAACATTCCATTTTTATTGCTAGACGCCTTAGCGAAGTAGTTGTAAGGCTGATTGTATTACATTCCTTAAATCAAATTATTGTTTTTCCTTTAAGTTTATTTTTATTTGGTGCTATAAAATTATCAATAAAAAATATGCGTAAAAACTAAAATGGATCCTAACGGTAATTGTATTTATAATTTTACATAAGCTTTATTAACAAATCGGTTAAATCTATATTCATTCTTGCACATTAAAATTAATTTTAGTTACTTTATACACTTTATACCGCTAAAGAAAAGGCAGAACTATTTGCTAAACAATTTGCGGCCAATTCAACCCTTCATTCTCCCGTAAATCATCCAATTCCAGCGGTTACCCCGGTTCCTCATAAAATGCCCGATATTGTTTTTATGGTGAAACACATTAAGCGTATCCTCTCTCCCTTAACACCAAGAAATCGTCTAGGCTGGATGGCATACCAGCGGTAAATGTGCTTCAGAACTTGCACCAATCTTAACTCGGCTCTTTCGAATTTCTTACGTCACAGGTATCTTTCCGGAGAGCTCGAAAGCTGCACGTGTTCAACCTATTCCCAAGAAAGGATCTAAATTTCTTCCATCTAACTATAGACCAATTTCAATTCTCTTAGTTCTTTGTAAAGTAATGGAAAAATTCATCAATTCACAAATTCTTAAGTATTTAGAAAAACACAAAATTTTGCACGACAGGCAGTATGGATTTCGCCACAAAGATCTACAGCAGATCTTCTTTCCTTCGTATCACACTGCTGGAATAAGTCTCTGGAGTTTCTAGGTGAGTCCCAGATCGTTGCTCTTGATATATCCAAAGCTTTTGACCAGGTCTGGCATGCCGCACTTCTTAATAAACTTCCCTCCTATGGTATTTCAACTAAACTCTGTACTTGGCTCTCTAGTTATCTATCTGATTGACGTATATTAGTTATTGTAGACGGCCATTGTTCAAGCTTTCACCAAGTTAATGCTGGAGTGCCTCAGGGCTCTGTTCTGGTACCAACATTATTTCTTCTTCATATCAACGACCTTCTCTCGTCCACAACTAATTCCATTCATAGTTTCGCCGACGATAGTACCCTTCACTCCAGTTTTCAGATTCCTAAACCCATCACTAAACCTGATTTGGAAAACATTTGTCCTCTTGTAAACCCCTTCCGTGGACAGTCTGTATACAGTTTGTCAACGGACAGACTTACCTAAATGTGTTTTTTTAATTATTTTTAATATTTAGAAAAAAAGGTATTCCTTATAAAAAAATTGCATCATCTGGAAAATATTACTTTTGCACAATAAAAAATCAGAAAAAATATTTCTAAAGTATCTAATTAAACAACATAAAAAAGTGTAAAATGAAGTTTTTTCCTGTTGGTTATGGTTTCATAGAGAAAATAAAGGTTAACTTAAAAATAAATACTTTCTTAAAAAAAACCTATGTTGAGTAAGAAAATTATTGGTTTAGAATAAAAACGGTAAAAAAATTACCATACGATATACAAAAATAATACTGGACTTTTTTAACTACTTTTCATACTTTTCTTTATTTTTTGAACTAATATTTTCGCGATTTTCAACCATCCTGTATACCATAAGGCAGGTTTTCTTTATAGCTTTTAGCATATCAAATGAAGAAATTTTTTTATGAAGAATAACGTTTTTTTGAAATGTTAAAAATAGAAAAAATAACTGGTATACTTAAGTCCACCCGTGGAAAAACTGTGGTTTATTTGGTCAAAGTAAACAGACATGTTGTGTGTCGTGTCAATAATCGTTTCATTCATGTACACAAGACCAAACTTTTTAATAAAACTTGTTGAAAAAAGACCAACATCTTTAAAAATATTTTAGTCCAGACACATAAAACTGACGACGAGTCTTGTAGTGTAATAACCATAAGCTTTTATGAAGTAGAGTCAGTATAAACAGTAATATGAAAAGTGGTTAATTTTATAAAACGAACTAGATAACTCGCAGAGATAATATTGATTTATTGCCAATATCTGTTACACTACTTTCTCTAAATTATTGTTTTTATGCCATAATTGGCCATTATTTTTGATTGAAATTGCAGAAAACAACAGTGTTTAATGGGTTTCATGCCTCCGTTTTAATTGTTATTTAATGTTTTTTATTAATTGTCGAGTTTTCACGTGATTTTTATTAATTAAATAATGCATTGTATTATTTATTATATTAATAAATTAATATGTTTTAATGATTTATGATGATAATGATAATTAATTTTTAATTTTACCACACACCGTTGTTTGTATACAGAAAAAGAGCAACAGGGTTTCAAGATGCTAAAACGTATACCGTTAAAATCATTTATTATTAATTAAGATAGGTTGAATGAATATTTATCAGTTTTACTTCTTTCATAGGTATGTTAAAAATTGTTTAATAATTAACGCATTGTATTTATGTTTTTTTTGCATAAGCAATAGGTTTTGGTATATTAGCCAATAATGCAATAACAAAACAAGCACTTTAGTTCTGAGTTTTTTTGTTTTATCTTAAAACTATCCAGAAAGGCTAAAAGCCTAAATACTAACGTTCCGTCGGTGTCTTAAGCGAGGTAAGAGGGAGTTTGTTGACACGGGACTTAAATACTTGAAGATTTGGGGGAAGGAAAGACCTCCGCGGGCAGCAGGTTCCATATTCTAGAAACTCTAGGGGTAAAAAAGCGGACCAAGTGGCAAGTTCGGGGCCTGTCCAGTTGGAGCGTATGCCATTCCCCAGACATGAGAACAATATTCCAGAAAGGGTCGAATTTGGGACACATACAAAGTGTATAAATTGGAAGGAGAAAAATACTTTTTGGCTCGAAAAAGAAATCCAAGCTTTTTAGAAGCCGCGGTAGCTATAGATAAAATGTGTTTATGCCAGTTAAGGTTATTCTCAAATGTGACGCCCACAAGGTTAAATGTGTCCCCGCTCTGCAAAACCTGGCCACTCATAAGCAAAGGATGAGTGTTTGATGATTTTTTTCGCGACAAGGAACATGATTGTGTTTTGGATGCATTAAATTGAACGAGATTTTTGGCGCCCCAATCCAATATCAAATTGAGATCCTGTGAAAGAGATATCTGCATCGCCCCGCGTTTGCTTTCCAAGTCGGGTTGAGAGATTGGTTTGGGAACCTGAAAAGTGGAGTGAAGGGTACTATCGTCAGCCTAACTATGAATGGGATTTGTTGTGGAAGAAAGAAGGTCGTTGATGTGAAGAAGAAACAAAGTTGGTGCTAGTACTGAACCCTCAGGCACTCCAGCATTAATTTCGTGAAAGCTTGAAGAGTGGCCATCAACAATGACTGATATACGTCGATTAGAAAGATAACTGGAGAGCCAAGAGCAGAGTTTAGTTGGAAGACTGTAAGAGGGAAGTTTATTAAGAAGTGCGTCATGCCAGACTTGGTCGAAAGCTTTGGATATATCAAGAGCAACGATCTGGGACTCACCTAGAAACTCAAGAGACTTATTCCAGTTGTGTGAAACGAAGGAAAGAAGATCTGCTGTAGATCTCTTGTGACGAAATTCGTATTGCCCGTCATGTAAAATTTTATGTTTTTCTAAATACTTAAGAATTTGCGAGTTAATGGATTTCTCCATTACTTTACAAAGCATTGAGAGGAGTGCAATGTGTCTATAGTTGGATGGAAGAGATTTAGATCCTTTTTGGGAATAGGTTGAACACGTGCAGCTTTCCAGCTGTCTGGAAAATACCCGTGTCACAACTGTTAGGTAATTTTGTATGTCCTTATAACGATTAAAGCTATGTAAATTCCTTAAGAATACTTCTGACCTGTAGAACTAAAAATTCCACTAGATATAAGCGATTTTTACTAAGATTAAGATATTGTTCTACATACTTAATATCTTATAAGTTAGAATCCCCATAAATTTAATAAATTAAATTAAATAAGGAATTTTTTGTTTTATAACAGAACAAGTTAGATAGCCTACATGAGTAACATATTTCAAAGGTTATCAATAATGTTTAACCAGTGTCAGAAGCAATTATAAACAAAGCAACAAGATTTATAAAAATGATTATTATAAAGTTTGTTATTAAACTAATAATTAATTTATTTCTGGTAATTTTACATTTATAAACAGACCTTAAAAGTTAATTGCAAATATAAATAATTTTGAGGAAGCAATAAACAAATACACGTTGTATCAGTTCGATGCGGTTAATTAAGCTTCTGTGAAATTAACATCACTAGGTAGAAACTAGACAAAGAACGCATGGGCAAAATTTTTCCACAAACGTTTTAAAGTGGCATTACGTTTATACAGCACTTACGTAAAGTCAGGACCCCCTCCTAACTTTTTTATGAAAATTTGGAGATTTTAGTAAGACAACATAAAACAAATTTTAGACAAGAAATGACAGAGATAAATATCAAACTAAGAGTTGGGTGCTATTTGGAAAAAAAAATGTTAAGGAGGTCTTGTAGCACATCATTTTAAAGCTCTTGACGAGTATCTACTTTATATCCCCAAACTATAAAGTCAATAGAGACATTTTGCACCTCTTATTTTGCAATTCCGTTGTGGTTAACGTTATTCTTAGTCTGCGCAGTAACGCAAACATAATCCGTTATCGTTATTAACCATACTGGACTCCTTTAATTACGGATGAATACCGAAGAGCTTATCGTTATCGTTATTGTTAAACTGCGTTGTTGCCGGATTGTAGAATTTTTAATATCAATTATTTAAGAAGGTTTGGTATTTTATATCCGTATTAATTAAAATATTATTGATACATAGGCTCTAATTAGCGAAAATCCATAGCAGTAAGAAAAATAAAATAGTGTAAAGAAATTAAAACGGACTTGCATTTTTAAGGATGTTTTTAATTCAGTAATTAATTTACATGTTACAATCTGGCACACTTGCTTTTTATTCTACTACCAAACCTAACCTTACTTTTTGTGTTTTGCTTATACTGTATGGTTTACATCTACTTTAAAAAACAAAATCAAGAGAATATTTGCATATATTTAAATATCAATATATAACTTATGGAGAATAGAAGTAAGTACTGATTTTTCGTAAACTTTAAAATCGGTCAACCACAGGTAAAAATAAGGTTATGTGTCGAAAGCGCAGACGCAAGATAAATTTCTTAAAAGAGGCTGCAAAATCTCTGTCTAAAATTGCTGCCGTAATCGATATGTTTAATAACAATAACCATAAGGAGGCCAAAAAACGTCTGTTATTTTAAGAGGTGCAAAATGTCTCTAATACCTTTACCTAGTAGGTAGTAAATAGAACTTTATTACTCTTACTGTCGGTACTTAAAAAATATCCGATTTAGATGGCCATATTTTTGCGAAAGTAATAAAGTAAGATATTCTTAATTGGTATTTTCTGAACGCTCTTTTAAAGATCTTCTTAATGGTAATAACATATGGGATATTTAAAAATATACAGATTAGGCTAAATAACATAACCCAAAGGCAATGTGAGGAAAAGAGACAATCTAACTAAATCCCGGCATGTAAACATGCGTGACTAATACTGCTTGTTTTGTTATTCTATCACTCGTCGATGTACTAAAACTGCTTGCTTAAGCAGTATAATATATTATAGGGTGTATAAAAATATATACTTTTGTCCTAACCTGTATATTATTACCAATATTACCATTAAATAGATCTATAGATAAAAGGGCTTTAAGAAATTACCGCATTAATTATATCTGACCCGATTAGTTTCGGAAATATGGCCATCCAAATCAGGTATTCAGGTAATTATTAAAGTACCGCCATTTTGTAGTAGATGAAGATATTGAATTTATATTCTAGGGTTATAAAGTACTCGTCAGGAGCTTTAAAATGATGGGCCACAAGACCCCCTTTTTATTTTACTTTTTTCAAAATTGCGCCCAACACTTAAGACATTTATTATATTTATCATTTGTTACCTTAAATTTGATTTATGTTGTCTTAATAAAGTTCTCAAAAATTGTCACTTGTAATACAACTAGTGCTAAATTTATTTCCTGAAATTTTTTAAGGCTAAGAATATTTTAAAAATTATCCCGAGCCGCAGGCGAGAGAGAATTTTCTTAAAATATTCGTGGCCGAGAAAAAATTTCGCGGAATAATTTAAGCACGTGTGGTATTCGGTAAGAAAATTTCACACCAAGTTTGTGTTAAATAATATTCTTTTAAATTAATATTTGTAACTTTGACACGAGCTTTAAAATTTTACTATAAAATAAATATTTTCCATTTTACCAATTGTAGTTGCAAATATATGTAATTTTAGAGCTTATCATTGTTTATTCTTTAATATTATATATACCTTATATTACTACAGTTGGAAAAAATAGTTTATTTTAATTTTTTAGACCTATACCTTGCTTTCGTTTGCTCTTCACTTATGTCTAGTACTTCAGTCTTATGATATTATTTTACTAACTGTAGTTGTACAAAACTGTCATTTAGGGTCTTAAAACCTTACATTATTTTATATTATCTTATGTCTAAAATACTACAACTACTAGTACAAAATAACATTTTCTTTAATTATGTATGTTAATGACAGACATGACATTAAAACAAATTCAATGATTATGTCAAAAAATTTCCACTATAATTCGCTCCAGAGTACCCCAGACAGGCGAAATTTCCGATAAATACTTGTGTTGTCATGGTAATGCAACCAAAACTACACATTTGATTGGTCAAAAAACAGTGGTGTGGAATTTTCATAAAAAATACCAAACAATTCAACAGTTGGGCGGAGGGTTCCCGATTTCATATGTTGTGATAAAATTTCTCATCACAAAAGTCTGGTGGGAACTATGTAGGTAATCAGTTTACTGGGTGGGACCATTTAGGTTTTATAACAGACAATATTATTATCACGAATGACAAATTGCTTTCAAAACAAAGCATGTTCTTTTTTATTCCACACTGGGTCCAATAAACGGTATATTAACGATATAGTGTTTATATCTGTTACTTTTATTCTTGTAAGTTTTACAGTTTTTTTCACCCAATTATCACCCTCGTAAATGTTAAGTAATAAGATTGACGCGACCTAGCGACTATCTGTACCAAACCGTCAAGTTTTAAAAGGTACTGAGACATGTGTTTGTAATTTTGCCGGTGTGGGTTTATGGTATAGTGAGTACAGTAATGTATTAAGCCCAATCTATATTTTACACTATTTGTACATTTATTTTTTTCTCTTTTCTTGCTTCAGCATTAAATTTTTACAACTTAATGGAGAAATACAAAAATTTATTACTAGCAACAGAGACAACAATGAGACGAGTAACTGGTCCTAACAATTTGTCCATTGTATTTATCTCTTTCTGGTTTAACGCAAGTTCCAATAAATATGTCTTTGTCTTCCATCATGGCAGGCTATCGTAGATGGAGCAATCATCGCTTTGCCCTGGTTGCCAAGTTGTTTACAATTTCTGCATGTAAACTTTCCTTTTTTGGCTCACATCCAATTAAGAGAAACAAAATATACCATGAATCGAATATTTTTAACTTAGACAAACGTTGCCGCAGGCAGTCACGCCGCAATGTTATTCGATATTTGTGTTTGATATTTTTCAATGGCCGATTTGTTTGGACAGTTTGTTTACATTTTCTGTGATTTATTGTGTGTTTCGTGGTTTTTTACCTTTAATTGGACTTTGAATATTGACTTTTATTAGTGATCACAGTGTATATATTAAATTTGTGCTAGTCAACGTGATAATTTAAGGTAATATTGACATGGTTATCTGTAAGAAATCATCTTTATAAAAACCAAATAAATAACATTTTTAATTAGGTGTGTGTAATTATTGAACTAAACCCCAATATTTTATATTAATAGGAAACAAAAACAAGTACCTAACATTAAAGGCAAAAATAGCACAGCTATATAATTTGAATTTGGCGGGCAAACGATAAAGTCGACTCACGCGCCATCTGCGTTTACCTTCCTTGAAGACAGACAAGGAAGGCCCAGCAGCTATCTCTCTCTCGGATAATTTATTTACATTTAGTTGCTCGTCTCATTCTTGTCTCTGCTAGCAACACAAAATTGCGAGTCCAGTTTAAACCTGATATATATTAGTTTTTAAAAATGAACAGATTAATATAGAAAAGTCTACCAAAAAAAAACGGAATTATCAAAAATATTACTTTTTTGTCTTTTTGCTTTTATTTAAAAACTAAATAGACCGCTAATCAAAGGGACTCTCACCATATAATATGCTTTTCAAATTTGGAGTTTCTCTGAGGACGGGGGGTCCCAACCAAAAAATTAACTTTATTTTACAAATTTCAAAATAAATACTTTATTTACCAAAGTGGTCCGCTTTAGGCCCATACCAAACTAGTATATACAGTGAGTCCACGAATGGACTTAACTATAGATACTTGTAATTTGTATTTTTATCTCTGGACAAACCACGAAGGCTATAAAGCCTAAATACTAACGTACCGTGGGTGTCTTAAGCGAGGTAAGAGGTAGTTTGTTGACACGGGACTTAAATACTTGAAGATTTGGGAGGGAAGGAAAGACCTCCGCGGGCAGCAGGTTCCACAACCTAGAAACTCTAGTGATTAAAGAACGAACAAAGTGGGAAGTTCGGGGCCTGTCCAGTTGGACCGAATAGAGATGCATACGTGCGGAACCACGAGTTTCTCTGTTGGGAACCGTAAGTGGAGGAACTATACTGGACAATTCTTCAGAGCAGAAGCCATAGAAGTACCTATAAAAAGCGATAAATTCCCCACAGCCCGACGATGTGCAAGAGGGGAAAGCCTTTCTGTAAGTGAAGGATCATTAATGAGACGAATAGCTATATAGAAATAATTTATTTATATTATTTAAACAAAAAAGTTAATTGTTCATTAAAATTTATCGCCGAAGGATATACAAGGTGGTTTAAAATCGCAAAAAGTGTTAAAAATAATCGCCTTATAATATAAAAGAAGATTTAAAATTACGCTAATGATTTGTGGCAAAAAAAATCGGTTACAAATATTTTTTTAACTGCCTATTTAAATAGCATAAAACAGTAATTTAACTACATATTTTTACTTTTTGTTGAATAAATCGTTGCCTTTTAAATTACTACTTACATACATGTTAACATAAAATAATACTAGATATTGTATGCATATAAAAAGTAAAATAAATTATTTATGAAGAAGAACCGTTCATTTTAGTTTACACTCAATTTTCCCAAGTAATAATAAGCGACAAGAAAAAAATTATAGGAACTTTTATAACTTTTATGACTTTTTATTCATTAAGTATGTTTAGAAATATATTTTTAAATTTTTTCATGTTCCAAAATAATAATTTTGAGATTTTGAACCGTGCTGCATATCATAGGTCAAATTTTTATTACAGCTATTAGCATTTTAAACAAACCAAAAATTGTTATGAAGAATAACTATTTTTTAAAGTTATTAATTAAAAATTTAAAAAAAAAAAGATATAGTCAAATCCATCCGTGGGCACAATGTATGGAGTAGGTAACATTTTTTACTATACCAATTCTCCATTTAAAAAATTTCCAGTTGTTTAACGAATTAAAATAGTACCCAAACTCTTAGCGAAAAATATAAATAAACGAACTTATCAATAGAGGGCCTAATAAAAGGAAGTCGTGTGTCACAGCTGGTCCGTCCCTGTAGCTGTGAGTAGTTCACAACTTTTCCTTTAATACTAATTTATGAATCTTTTATGTACATCACAATAAATTAAATAAATATTTGGAATATACCTGGTGGCCCCAGCAGCAAACTGACGTCTTATCGACGTATCTTTTTAGTCATTTTTAGTCACATTTGGTCAGCAAAGACGTCATAAGATGACGACAAAATGATGTTAAATTGACCTCTCTAAATCACAGACTAAAACGTCCCGTTAATGACTTCATAATGACGTCTTTAAGATGACGAAAAATTGACGCATCTACTTTTTTTTAAAGTTAAAATAATACGATATTTTATTTAAAAATTAAAATAGAAAAAACTCCTTACTGCTTGCAATTTTCTTGCACTGCAAGGTCGCATCTCTCGGCACACTGTCCAACCTAGAGATGCAGATTTTTACACTAGCCAAAGATATTTCTTTTAAAGCTAATTGGGATCATCAACCGCAGACTGGTCTCGAACTATTTTGGTATTATCGGTACGGTGCGGTGTAGGCGATAAAAAGCGAAGATGTTGAATAAACGTGGTAATTTATTGTCCATTACGCCATCTATCGGTAGAGTTTTTTCTTATTTCAATTTTGTGAAATTATTAGTCTTATTTTTCTGTCATATGATATTTTGGTTGGATTTTGACACGAATCATATAAGGCCTGAGCTAGTATGACGAAAAAATGACGTCGAAAAGATGTCCCTTCAATGACGTCAAAAACACGTTATTAAAATGACGTCATAATTTTGGTCTGATGACGTCCTATGACCAAATATGACCAAAAATGACGTCATAATGACGTCAGCTTGCTGCTTGGGGGTCATTTTGTCTAAAATACTTGATGTAATTGGAATTGTTTGGGAGCCAATACAGGGTGTAACTAAATAAGTGTAAAACATTTAAGGAGGTGATTCCTCATTGAAAAATATGAAAAAAAGTTCCTATAAACATGGGTCCGAAAATGCATAGTTTCTAAGATACAGGGTGTCCAACATTTAGGTTCAACATTCACCTTCTTTAATCTTCAGTTGACCTTCACTTTTTAATGTCATTAGATAGTCCTTAAAAAGTTAAGATAGGAAAGTAAAATTAATTTTGCTCTATCTTTAACTGTTTTTGCTCAGTAAATCGTCAAAATTCAAAAATTCCGTCCCAAGAAACATGCAATATAGTGGTTTTTATGTTTTTTCTCGAAAACGAAGCAAGATACAAAAAAATTTCATGAGATAAAAAAGTTGTATTTTCAGTTGCTTATTCTAAAAAAATAAAAAAGTTACAAAAAAGTCAGTGGCGTACATTTTTTTACAAATATTTTCGATAAGATGTCCCGTGAGAGGCCACTGGACTTAATAATTTTAATTTGATTATGCCTAACTTTGGCCCTTATTACTAGAAATAACACTGCAAAATTTCAAGAAAATCGGTTACAGGGTATTCAAGATAATTACAAAAAACCTATTTTATTTAAAAAGTTTAACACCCTGTATCTTGGAAAGTATGCATTTTCGGACCCATGTTTATAGGAACTTTTTTCATATTTTTCAATGAGGAATCACCTCCTTAAATTTTTTACACTTATTTAGTTACACCCTGTATATCCGAAGGGGAGAACTATACGAAAAACAATATTTTTTTTCAATCAGGGATATTTCCACATTTTTTCGGACACTCTGTATTAAATCTTGCGGTAATAAATCTCGACAAGCCTTCACTAACGTCTTGTAAAGTCTTTTAAAGCGCTCCGCGAAAAAAGTCACACATAATTTTCCGAATACACATCTGTGTGTAAAAGGAACTGCCCGACTAAAAACATTTAGAACTTCGGTACTGCTAAGTGCATTTTAATGTCCTAAATGTTTCTTTTTCTTTCTTTAAACTGCCACTTTAGATAAACAAGTATGTTAAAACGAAATTTATTTTTCGTGTTAGGTAAAAAAATAAAAAGGATTCTTTAACATTTTAACAGCAGGGTGTAAGATTGTCGCTACCCTTTTTCAAGAGAACGACACTAATAGGTAAAATGGACCTTAGATAAAAGCAAAATTTGTGCCTTTATACAGGATGTTGTAAAAGTTGTTTCATTAATTTGAATAGATAGATAGAACTTGTAAAGAAAAGCCAGTTTGTTTATATTAAAGTTGCCAAATAAAGCACTTATTAAAAATTAAAAAAAACCTAACTTGAAATCTGATATTTTCGACCAGTAAAATATTACATCCGACTATATTTTGACCCATTTTGACCGTGAATATCTTTAGAACAGATAAAGTTATCAAGATGCGGTTTTTGCAGAGAATCTTAGGCCCACCACAACACACATGCAGCCCAAGCGTGTGGTATTCGGTAAGAAACTTACTTTGTAAAACATGATTTTAAATGGAGTGGCGCATATTGGACCCAGCCCAGAGCTAGCCCATTCTGCTGCCAGCCACGCGTGGATAGATTTGTGAATAGAAACCTCCGAACACTTGAAAGGCCTTTCGCATCGTGTAATGTATTATATTTTTTCTGCTACTTTTCTATGTATCGCATAATTTATTAATTATTAACATCATGTTTTAATAGAAATATCAGAGATTTTGAAATTTTACCTGTTAAAAATTAATCCATAGCAACACATTTATTATTGACATTGTCTGTCATCAGCACTTGTCAGATATTGAATTATTGTTAATTTAGTATAAATCCATTCCCATTTTAAAATGTTAAATGAATATGAAAATGGCATCCAAAAGGCAGCTGACCTTGCGTGTGCCTCACTTCTGCCAGAAAAATCTAAAGAGAGGTACAAACATATAAATCGTTTTCTGAATGGCTTGCTACAAAAAATGTGGGGCGGATTGACGAGAATGTGATGTTGGCGTATTTTCAAGAAAAATCCGAGTCTTTATCACCACCAACCCTCTGGTTTGTATATTCCATGTTCAAGTTAACAATCTCCGTAAACAAAAATCAAGATATTTCGGAGTTCATGAAACTAGTTGCTTTTATTAAAAGGAAAAACGATAGTTATGAGGCAAAAAAGTCAAAAATTTTTAAAAAGAAGAAAACATAAAGTTTTTACTTAACGCGCCTGATCAAAGTTACTTAGCAATGAAAGTAATAGCCATTATGGGAGTGGCTGGGGCATGCCGGACAGACGAAATATACAGAATGAAGCTAATTGATGTAGAAATAAGAAATGACGTGGCTATAGTAAAAATAGTGGAGTCTAAAAATAAAGTTAAAAGAAACTTTGTAGTAACCAACGATGGAGGCTCAGTTCCTTGTGTCAGATTTCTACAGGAATATATTAAGCTGAGACCAAGGAATGCTCTAGATGAGCGAGATTGTATCGTTATGAAAGAGGTAAATGTGTTAATCAAGTAATTGGAAAGCACACTATTTCAAATGTACCTAAAGAAATTGCGAAGTTTTTGAAGCTTGAAGATGGACTTAAAAAGGCATGGAGCTGAAAGTCTTCTTCTGTTGCGGAGGGATATATTGCTGAATCCTATAGTAATAAGGTGGAAATTTCAAAGAAGATTTTACACGAAATTCCTACCAATATTTCCTCTAATGAAGTAACAGTGAAAAATATGAATATTAACGTAGTTAAAGGTGATAACGATACCCCAACAACAAATTTAAAAACTGTTTATTCAAGTATTATTCCTCCAATTTCTTTTGCTAATTGCTCAAATTGCACAATTACTTTTAATGTCAATATCTAACCTAGTTTTTTAAAATATTTTGTCATAAATTAGTTACTTTTTATAAATAAATCCTAATATTTCCCACAAGCATATTTTCTTTTTTTTTTTTACTCTTACTTTTTTGTCCAGGCGCTGAATATTACTTTCGTAGCTTAGCAACCAGGTAACACGAAGGTTCTCTTTCGTTATCATTCGCGTTGCTAGGACCACAAAGTTTTCTTATTTATACAGTAGTAGAAAACACCTTTATTTAAACATTTTCATACACTGTCCACCCCAAAGTATGTTGATTAAGAGCAAAAAGAAGTCTTCAACACGCATTTCTTTTCAGTATTTCAGTACTAAGCCCGGGGTTCCTTTTCAACTTTAAGGGGACCACCTGAGCTTGGGGCCCTCGGGCCTGGCTGCCCCTTCTAGCTCCATAGTAGCTACGCCACCGCATCTTGATACCTTTATTTGTTCTATTAAGTTATTTTCTATCAAAATGGGTCAAAATTCAAATGGACATCCTGTATAAAGTAAAATAAAAGTAGATTATAAAACGCAAGGTCAGAAAGTTCGAACCTTTAACATATCTTACATTTCTATCACATTCTATATCTAAATGAACTAATCTTAATTCCACTAAAAAAGATCAACTCATATAATTTAAATTATACATCATCTACCCCGCTTACAGAAGAAAATAGTCCCTCGACACGCCACCGGGGGCACCTGGCAAGTCGAGATGGTAATCTTGACCAAGTATTATTTGAACATGAGAACGCGTGTTTAGCGGATGCCATGGAATCACATTAAAGACCGCTCACTTTTAATTGGTTTATATATCACTCGCTCTTTACCGACGTGCTCTATTACCTGTGCGTTCTGGAATGGTTTCTACGTTTAACTAAATTCATCGCGTATGAA